>MASP02000195.1:237403-372353 GCA_001693025.2 Colletotrichum lindemuthianum | reverse complement strand
TACAAATACAAAATACAAATACAAAATACAAATACAAAATACAAATACAAAATACAAATACAAATACAAATATATTATATGTATTTGTAATATATTTGTATTTTTCAAAAATACATATATTGGTAAAAAAAGTACAAATATATTTATTTGTATTTACTGTTTTGTAAATAAATACAAATTACTTTTATATTCTGAATTAATTAATATAGAACTTTATTATTAAGTATAAATACTCTATGAGTAGTTTTAAATAATGCATTAAACTTCAATATTATATACGTAATAGTAGTAAAATAGTATATATTACTAGAGTATTCTATAATATATTATATATAATAGATATACTCTAAGATAAGTATATATATTAGTATAACATTACAAAATACTTCCACTATACTACTTAATATACAAGAGAAGATATAGTATAAATATAATATCTAGATTTTCATAACGTAAGATATTCATACTATAGTAGATACAGGTTTAAAATCTCCATATAAAATACTATTACATACTTTTATTATTATCTAACCTTGAGAATATTTATAATATTATAGAAATTAGCTATAAGTAAAAGATATTAAGTTTTAGAAGATTAAATCCTAGCTATAGAAAAACTAATTTAAAGCTTATATAATATATAAAGCCTGGAGTTTATATTTAAATACAACAAAATAAAAATACATTTCATGTATTTGTATTTGTAATGTATTTCTTTTTCAAACATCCAAATACAAATACATGTATTTGTATTGTTTGTAATTGTGGAGAAAATACAAATACATATATTTGTATTTGCTGTATTCGTATTCTTGAAATACTCTGCTACTAATAGACAAAGCTATATTAATATATTTAAATTGAATTTCAAAAGAAACCTAACTAACAGCTCAATTAGAGATAGAAAGTTCTTTCTATATTTATAATAAGGAGAGAAACGTTGTAATATCTCCAGATAATTACTATCATATTATACTAAATATTATAAAAGATTCAAAGTTATATATAATTTCTCTAAACTTGAGAGAATTACCTCTATAAACGTAATATCTAGAAAGTTAATATTAAATTAGAAACATTATGTTAAGGGGAATAAAGTTACTATCTAAATTACCTCCAAATTAACCGTCTAACTAACCTTCTAATTAACCTTCTAATCAACCTTCTAATTTATTTTTTAATTTACTGTCTAATTTACCTCTATATCTAAGTAACAACTAGAGTTCTATAGCTACTTTATATTAAGTTTGGGGAATATTCTAATTTATATAATAAAGTAAACTACCAGACTTATCTCCAGGATCATTTTTATTAGCTTTAGTGAGAGATAAACGTAATTTAGAAATTAACTTCCTAAATATAAACTTTAGGAAACTACTATAAAGTAATAAATTTAAGTTCAAGAAAATTAGACTTTTCAATTCTTCCGATAAAAATAGTCTTTCTAGAGAATTCCATATGAATAATATTAAAAACATCTATATAAGTAAAGAATAATTTATTAAAATAGTAAAACTTTATATAAATAACCTTAGTTACTATGATTTAGTATTTATTATAAATATACTAGAATACCTTTATGGAACCACTTATAGTTATTATATTCTAGACTTAAGTAATACATAATAAGAAGAGTTCTGATATTATTAATATAAACTGACAGACTAAATAACGTTTCTTGAAATAATATTAAAGGTTTCTATTTAGATTACTAAATAAGAACTTAAGAAAGTCTAATATATTATAAATAATATTTATAATAAACTGAATCTGAGAATAATTATAACTAACGTTACTAGTTTAATAAAGTAAACTGAAAATAATGAATTGGAACTTCTTGAAGTAATTTATAATAAACTAAAGCTTAATTTAATTTTAGAAATACTAAAGTTAGAACTAATTATCAAACATAGGAATTATTTTAAATATATTATAAATTGCCAGAATAAATAGATAAGAAATATAGTTTCCAGTAGATCGAATCATCTAGAAAGAAGATTAATATTAAGGTAATTTAGTAAAACCTTCTACAATATTATAAATTATAGACCTTGACCTATAAGTTAACCTTATAAGATTTAGAATAGTTTAATAAACTAAATCTCTCGAAAGCTAAATTACTTTCATTAACTATAATATATAACTAAGAAAGTAACCTACTTTATTAATTAATTCAAGGATAAAGGTTTAGTGGTATAGGCTTACCTTCTATAGGAAAGAAGTAAAATAAACTTATAAAATAAGATAACTAATTTAAAAGAATATATTAGAATACCGAATTAGGAACAATAACTTATAATTAATATCTTAAGCTGAATTCCGATAATAAAACTGAATTATGGAACTTTATAGATGTTTAAATATTCGACCTAAATAGTTAACTTAACTATAAAGTTAAGAAAGATATAAAGGAGAACTTCTGCAAATAATATAGTATATATATTACTAGTAATCATTATAAATTACTTATAAATTTAAAAGATAATATTTTAGAATTTATACAAGAAGATGTTAATATAGTTTCTATTGATTATATTTTAACTAACTATAAGATACCATTAGAATACCAGGATAGTTTCTTTATTACAGAAGAGTATGATATTTGCAACGTAATAATAAATATAATATATAAAGAAAAAAAGTAATATTACTAAAAATGCCAAAAGGAAATTAAAGCTTTCTGGAAAGATAGCTTATTGGAATTAAAATTCCCCTTATTACTAAAGTCGTTAGCTACTTTACATAAAGATATCTATATTTATATTAAGGTATATAACATATTAAATAGCATTACTCTTAATGTATATATTAATACTGAAGCTACTAGGTTCCTTATTGAAAAGACTATTCTAAATTAACTACCAAACTACCAATTTAATTTAAACTTTACTTTATATTTATTGGAAGTAGAAATCTTAAAGGTTATAGAGTAGGTAATATTCTCGCTATTTTATTAAGGAATATATCGGTAGTATAATAGCTATTAGACTATTAGAGCCTTACAGTATGCTAACTATATAGTATGGCCTACTGGTAGAAATTACTGCTACTAGTGATAACTAGCTATTAGTTATTACCATCCACCAGATAATTAGTAACTAATTACCTAGAATCTCTAGATTTAGTTTATATATATCCTTGAGCTAAATTATACTATAAAAACTGATATGTTTAACCTTATTATTATATTATATATAATAAAGTATATAATATATCTTTCCCTAGTGAAACTGATAGTAATTAGTAGGTAATCTTACTGTTAGTATTTACTGCAAATTAGTTAAACTTATTTAGGTAGACATAATAATTTAGTTACTTTTACTCTGTACCTATAGTGGTATCTAAGCTCTTCACCCTATATGTAGTTCTAACTGTAAAATATACCTAGCAACAGTATTTATGCTAATACTAGCTCACAACTGGTTTGAATAGTAATAAAATTACCTATTGTCGTGGATAATTATGCCCCCGGTTGTGACATTCAACCCTACGGGGGGTGGGAGGGCTGAAGGTATACTTTAGGGGGCAATATATCCACTAATAGTCGCAATAGAGAGCAAGCTATCAGCCCCTCCCGGTAGATATAATAATAGAAAAGTATTAAATTTAATTTAGGTTAAGGTTAATAATCTCTTAGGCTATTTAGATATGTTTAATAATACTCTTTTACCTACCTTAAAGTAAGAAAATATTTTATAGATAATTATATTAATATATCTTAATTCTGGTAGTAAGATATCTATCTATACTTAAGATCAGCTTACGGCAGAAGTTTTAAGTATACTTTATATAAGTATATTCAGTAAATACCTTTATTATAAAACTTACTAAACTTCTTTAGTAAAGGGATTTATAGTATTCTAAGTTTCTCTAAATTTCCTAATACTTTTTTTCTTTTTATCTATATTCTTTTATTCTCTTTGTTCTCTTTCCTTACTGAACTCGTAGATAGTTTCCCTCTCTAAAAATGAAATTTATCTATATAATATAAATAAATAGAAGTAGCAAATAATAAAACTAGAATTATATCTTCTTATCTTTTTTCCTCTTTTAACTTATATTGTTTTATAATTTCTCTATAGTTAGGAAATAATAAGTAAAATATTTGAGTTAGTGGAATTTCTTAAAAGATTATTTAAAAACCTTAGTATAATAAATAATATAATCTCTTTAGAAGTAAGAATACTAATAAGACTAACGTTCCTCCTTGATAGTAAGAATCTTAGTAATTAGAAAATACTTTATTTTATTACAGAGTATAGCTTTAACTAAATTAATAACCAGAAAGTACAAATTACATTAATATATATATATAAATACCTTTTTAGTAAAGTCTTTCTCAATTCCTTTAAAAGTAACTTTAAATAATAGCTAGAAGAAATATAAATTACTATAGATAAATAAGTACCCTAGTATTTATAGAGTATTCTCGTTATCTAAAGCATTAAGACTAACATAAAAGATAAATAAATCTATTAGGCTTTTATGCATTTAATAAAGTAAGATAAGTTTATTTTTTAAGTTAAAGAAGAAGTTTAAGAAACGTAATAAACCTATAGAATTTTGAAATACTTATTCATAATTAACTAGGCTTCTTTCAAGATACTATCTTTACCTAGTAGTTATATCTTACTTTCTAGAAGTAATAATAAAGGATAACTTATTAAAACCTTATAAACTAAATATTCCTTTAGCTACCTTAAGAACTTAATTCTAAAATGTATCTTAATAAGTAGAGAGATATATAGTTATTCTGCTATTATTAATAATAAATATAACCTCTTAATAGTAAGGATAACTTAAATAAAATGATGTTTAAGATTAATAAGATAAATAACCTTCTTATAATTAAAATTAATAGTATAAATTTCCTACTCTATTTCCTGTAACTTCTTCCCTATATACTAGCTTTATAAATAATTACTAAGAAACTAAATTCCTTCCTACTAATATGCTAATAGTTAAGAATATAACTAACCTTATAAAAATATATAATTCCAAGATAGAGTATAAAGAAGCTTTATATAATATTTGTAAATTGAAAATCTATACTTTTAGGAACTATTATCTAAAGTAAGATATTTCCATTTATATATAGACTGAAGTTCTTTTAATTATATTGGAAAACCAGACCTTTAAGTATTATTTTAACTATCTTAGTAATTTCGTTAATCTTATAATATTTTATAATATAACTTTCCATATTAAAAACTATTTTAAGAGTAATAAATGTTAATAGATTTACCTTACTAACTAGTATAATATAATATTAAGAAGTATTATTACAAATATTTTAAATATAATAAGATAGAAGGTATTAAGGATTTTCTTTATTAAGCTAATATATATTTGGAGAACTTTTTCTCCTTTATAGTATATTAACTTTAGCTTCCGAAATAACCTTTTAAATATATACTAAAGGATATTAAAGTATTAATTAGCTCTCTTTAGCTTTATAGTAATAAATTAGAAAGTTAATGACTAATTATAATCTACTGTCAGCATTATAATAAGGTGTCCTTCTATAATATCTTAATATATACTTAAAGATACTAATAATTCTAAGGAATTATTATTAATTAGTATAAAGTAATACTGAACTAATTAGATATATAACTTACTTTAAGTGTTTTACTAAAACTATAAATATAGTAATTAAGACCACTCTTGAATATTATTTAGAGAAGGATATTATTTAACTTTAGCTTCCCTATATAGCTAATTTAATAAAGTATACTATATATAAAGTAAATTTAGTTACTAGTTAATAAGATACTTTCTTAAGAAAAGAAGAGATTTCTACAACTTATATAAAGTTTACCGTCTATATAATAGATATATTAGTATCCACTTATTACTATTTTCTTATATAATATAAGAAAGTAGAAAGCTTAAAGAATAATTCTGAAGATATTTGTAAAATTACTATTAGATATAATATAGTATTATATTACCTTTAGAATTACTAACTAAAGAATTAACCTAAGATATCAAATTCTCTAAGTAACCTTTTAAATAACATTATAATTTCCTACTTTAAAGAATAATTTATATCTTTAGATAGTTACAAAATTATATAAAACCTCCAGAATTAGATAGTAATTTATATTTTAATAAAAGAATATAATATAACTAAGGAGATTACCACCCCAGTATCTATATTTATTCTTAAAGAATACTATTTAGAAATAGATTCCAAGAACCTTACCTAATTTAGATACTATTAGCTACTTTATAGTTAGCTACTTTCAGTTTAATATTCTGAAATAAATTATTTTTCCCTCTATTCTCTTAGAAGCTTCCAGAGGAGGATTAATATCTATTTAATTTAGAGGAGGTAAATCTATAAAGACAATAGATATAATTAAGATATTTATATTATTTACTATAATAATATTTTATATAGTTTCTTATAAGACTGTATTTCTAATTTATCTTACTAATATAAATTACCTTGATATTATTCTTAATAATATTTATAACTAGTTATAACTGAAGTAAGAAGAGTATTTCTAATATTTATAAATAGATATATCTATAGATATTATTAAATAAGGAGGAGATACTTACTTCCTTATACCTAATAGAGATCGAAATCCGAAGACTTTATTATTATTTTAAATATCTATCTATTATTTATTTTTAAGCAACTTTCTATAAGGCGGGATATTTGGTTAATGGAGAAGCGTTTATAGCTTTCGAAAAGTACTACCACTAATATCAGATATATTATACTACTTCCTCTTAATTTAAGTTTACCTTTTATTATAATATTATCTTTTACTTTAAGGTTATTATTAATATTGTTTATCTTAAGGGTATTACCCTATTCTCTATATTATAAATATAGCTACAGTTTTTAACACCATTTAATTTCTATCTAATATTTCAGTAAAGTTAATATAGAAGGCCCTTAAGGTATACTAAATTAATATCAACCTAGATATATCTAATTTTATTTTTGCTAATACTGAAATACACTTTTAATTTAGGAATTTTCAGTTAAAAAGTAAAATAATAAACTTAACTATTAGAATTATATCTATTAAGATATATAATAATATAGATAAGATAAAATATTACTATACCTTTCTCTATTATATACATAAGATCTACTACTAAGGATATTTATTATTATTCTAAAAGTATAACTTCCAGGTTACTTATAAGTTAATAAACAATATCATTAGCCTAGATAGTTTTATATTTATGCTTGTTATCTTTAGAGTTAACCTCCAACTTACTGAGAATTCCACTCAATTTCCAAAAGTAATCTTATAAATATAGGTAATCTAACAAGTAACTAAAGCTATTTACTATAAGTATATAAAATAGATAGTTAATAATATTATAGCTATCTATAATACGTTTAATATTTCTGAAGTTATAAGTTTCCCACTATAGCGTTTTACATATATATAGTAAGAAAAGACAGATTAGTAAGGTTTCATCTATTTACTTACTATATATAGTTAAATATATACTAACCACCTTCTTTATAATTTTTAAAGGTTTCACTTAAGTACTATAGAAATATATTATAAAAGTAATAATACTTCTCTCTAATTAGATATTCCAGTAGAAATATAGAAATACTTTAATTATAAATATAATCATAATAATATTAATAAAGTTTGAAAGTTTCTTTAAGAAGCCTTACCTACCTTAATTCTATTCCTTATTATTTTTAAACTTCTAAATCTTTTCGAAATACCAGAAAATAAGAATATCCTTCCTTCTTATATTAAAGGTAATATACTATTAATCTCCAATAAAAATAAGTATACTAAGTATTAGAGGAAAAAAAGCTATTTTTTAAATTATTAAAAGCTATATTAAACCAGGAAGGTCTTTTTGAAAGAGCAGATAATTAAGAAGATTAATTTATAGCCTTCCTTACAGCTAAGGAAGAAGCTAACTTAACCTTCTCTAGATTTCTCCACTAAAAAGAAATTATTATTATTTTAAGCCTCCCCTTTGAAAAGTTAATAAACAAGAAAGTGGAAAGTATTATCAATAATAATATAGTTGAGATTATTCAGTATAAATTCATTCTCGATAAAAACTACACTATCTTCATACTTTAGATTCTTAATAAAATTAGGAATAAAAATAGTAACTAAATTTATAAGAAATGAAAATTAATAATTTCAGGTTTGGGAGATAATAGGAAACTTATAACTCTTACTTAGTTTTATATAATTTAAAGAAGTAGCTAAATATGAATTATACTTATTATCTTTATATTAATAAAAGAAGAAAATCTTCTTCTCTAGCTAAAAGATATTATTTAATTTTATATTTAGGTTAAAACTAAACTTATAAGATATATTATAATTAAGTTACCTACTTACCTTAGGAATTTATATCTTCTAGAATTCATAATACTCATTATTAAACTACTTTATAGCTTAGCTAAAGCTAATACCCACTAGTAGGTAATATACTTAAAGTATTATAAAGAATAGTTATATATAAATATATTGACTGATAATTCTTACCTCCTTATTTCTTAACCTAACAATGAGGTATTTAGTATAAATAGTATATAAATTAATAATACTTTTAGCTTTTCTAATATTATTTTTACTTGATAAAAAGATAAAGTATTAGCAGAAATCTTCATTATAGTAAAGCCTAAAGTCTTTTTTATAAAGTTAATATTACTAATATTTAATAGTAATATACTTTCCCTCTAATGTGAAAACCTTCTTCTCAAGTAAAAAAGCTAAAACTATAAGCTTACTATTATTAATATTCTTATAAATTCTAAAATATTTGAAAAAGGCTATATTAAATAATATATATATAAAGTATATATTATTTTAATCTACCAGTCTGAAATACTTTATAACCTCTTACCTATAGCAGAATAATAATTACCTTCCAGTAATAATACTATTATCCTTAATAAGTATATTAAATACCAAATAGAACACTTAAATTAAGAATTAATCTTTATTTCTGTTAACCTCTCTAAGGTATATCTTTATATCTTTATAGATAGCTTTTTTGCTAATAATGTTAAATTATTATCTTAATTGGAATTTATAATACTTCTAGGCTGAAGGATAGTTACTCGTAAAGATAAGTTTATAATTTAATGTAACCTAATCTATTACTTTTTAACCAAAAGTAAAAAAGTAACCAGAAATACATTTACTTTAGAAGTCTATATTATAGTTACCAGTATAAACTCTATGTTTATTATTACTTTACTTTTACAAAAGACTTTAGGATTATAACCTTCCTTCTATTTCTATAATTTTTTATATTTACTTAAACTTATTATATAAATACCTGATAAAGCTTAATATTATAAAAAAGAAGAAACGTATAATTAATATTATATCCCTAGGGTAATTATATAAATATTAAGAACTTTATAAGTTATAGTATATTAATAGTAAGGATAACTTTGCTAATATCTTTACTAAAATATTTTCAAGTTATATTCTAAAGAGAGTTATTAATATAAATAATAAAAAGGTTTATATAAAGAGATGAATTATCTATTTAGAATATTAAAAGGGGATTTTAGATAGTATAATAAACAAAATAGCATAGTATATAGTCTGAATATAGGTTATTAAAAGGTATGATCTATTCAAACTAGAATAAATACTTAAAAATATATAAATAGGCTGGTTAAGCTTTATATAAGCTAGAATAGCTAAATAGCAGAATAGATACTATGGTCATTCTTATATATCCCCCCAGTGGAATAACTGCTAGATGAAATTCTATACTTTAAGCTCCAACTAGTATATTTAATAAATAAAATATTATAAATAGATATTGAGAATTATTCTTTAAATATTAAAATAAAAGAAATAATATTTCTCAACTAACTTATTATAATATTTATCTTTAAAATAGTCATTATCAATATTCAGTAGGAGTAACCTATTAGTTCCTTCTGATATTATATAATCTTATTCTTATAAGTATTATAAACTTCAGCTTTCTATATACTTATTAAGCTTTCTTATCTTCTTAACTAATAACCTTAATTATTATTATACTTATTAGCTATAAATATTACTGATATAGAATTTATATATTATTTTATATAAATTATTTAAATTATTACTAATATTTAACTTTTAAGTTGAGGTAACTTATAATATTATCTCTAATATTAATATTGGTATTTTATGATACCTTAATCTAAATACTGTTATTTTTAATTAGCCTATTTCTATTCTTATTTACTATATTCCTCTATTAAAGAAGATACTTTATAATTTTGAAATTAAGTTCCTTTAATAAAAGGAACTTAACCTTATAATAGGTAATTTGTATTATTTTTATTATTTCTTTACTTCTAATAATATATCTAGAACTTAAGAATCTATTCTTTAGTCTCTTCAGGAAATATACTATATTTAGTAAATACTTAGTTTATTTATTTATTTTATATATACTAATTTTTTATTTCTTATAAATCTAAGAGTAGACTCTATTATTAAACTTACTAATTTTATTAGTATTCACTCTATTTTGATAATTTAAAAGTAGATTAGTAATATATAGTATCTTTATCCTTTTAAAGTGTATTTTACAATTAAGTAATAATCTAAACTTAAGACTTTTTAACTAAAAGACCTAGTTAAAGTATCTTTTACTAAGGTTCTAGATTTCTAAGAATTTTTACCTAGTTTACTTATATCTAAATTACTTAATATACTTAAGTTTAGTAATATAAAGAATATTATTATTTAGAAGTTAGTTACTTTAGTTAAGAAGTTAGCTACTTCTGCTATTATTAAGTATTACTATAGTTATCCTAAGAAAGTATAAGTTATTACTTCTCCTACTGATAATAAGGAAGATAATCTTACTAGTAATCTGCTAGTTAAGGATAAGAATAAAGAGTCTAAATTTATTTAAGAGGATACTAATAAGGTTAAATAACCTAAAGAAGAAGAAGTGGATAAAGTTAAAGTAGTTATTAAATATTTAAAGAAATATTATAAGAATATATTAGTATTTATAAGAAAGTCTGCTTGAATTAAGAATTATAAAATATCTTCTGAAATTAAGAATCTGAAGTGCTAGCTTGAGAATATAAAATATTAGTTAACTAACTTTAATAAGTTTACTACTTTAAAGAAAGCTATATTTATTAGCAAAAGTAGATTAAAATATAAGATTTTAATAGAATATAAAGTTTACTTAGCTGAAATTAAGGTTATAAGAGAAGTTTAACCTCTCTAAACTATTTTCTATATTATTAATATCTTACGTTATATTTTTAATTATAGTTATGATTATTATATTAATAAGGTTTAAAATATTAATATACTTTTAGGGAGATACTATTAGTATACTAATATTTTTAAAAAGTCTATATCTTAATATCTAAGTCAATATATAAAGTATTTAAAAAATTTATTAAGGATATTAAAATAATTAATAATAATTCTGTAAGTAATTTAGTGTAAGTTATAAATCTAAAGCTGATTTTTATACACTAAAGATAAGTAAGTTAGTAGTGTAAAGATAATAGTTTAACTTAAGCTGAATTTAAGTTAGCAGCAGAATTTCAAGGTAATTTTTCTTAAGAATAGAAGTATCTCTAATTTCATAATTTAGATACTAGTTATTTTAAAGTATGTTATTACTGAGATACTAACTATCTTAATATCTATTTAATTACCTATTATTATCTAGGTTTATCTAACTGTAAGTATAACTAGATTATCCTTTAGCTGGAACTTTATTTCTCAGCTGGTTACTAGTAGTTTTAGAGGTTTTTATAGTAATTTAACTTTTAGCTTTATTAGATATCTTCCTACTTTAGGTTAAGGTTATTAGATACTAACTTCAGTTTCAGTAGAGTTTGATCTATTTTTAATATCTCTTTAGTTTAATTTCTATATACTAATAGCTATAACTTAGACTTTATCCTAAGATAATAAGTTTAAATAATCTCTCTTAAGTTAGATATAAGCTTAACTGGAGATCTTTTTCTTTTATAAGAGAGTTAATAAACTTTACTAGCTACTTATATTCTATATTAATATTACTAAGATCTTTCTCTGAGATTTGGGGTTTTAGCTGTTATTATTTAAGTTCTAGCTTTTAGGAAACTAAAGAATCTAGTTTAGATAGTCTTAATAATATTAATTAAAAATCTGTTAGGTTGAAAGATATTCTGAAATATTTAAATTTTACTTAAGTTAAGTTTTTTATAAGTTTATCTGTTAGTATTATATCTGTAAGTATATAGATAATTTTGAAACTCTCTTTTAAGTACTTTTAGTATAGTTATATTTATTAAATATCTATATATTTAAGTTTAGTAAATAGATATTTACTATCTGAAATTATTAGTCTGATAGTTTAGTAGTTATTATAATAAACTCTCTAAATATCTTTAAGGTTTAACTTTATATTTCAAAATAGTCTCTTTAGAATTATAGTTTTGTTTGAAGTATATTTAAGATTAAGAAGTTCTATCTTAATAGTTAATATTATAATAGTATTTTATTAAGTAGCTTTCTATTCTATTAGTTTTCTAAATAAAGTAATAATATAGTTGTAAATTGATTTTTAAATATTTTTATTATCTGTAAAAGAAGTGTCTCTAGTAATTAAGAGTAGCTGAGGTATCTTATCTATATCTTCTAAGTTCTGAATTCAAATACTAGGATGCTTATCTTATAGAGATATTAAATTATATAGTTTATAGTATTTTAGTATATTTAAGAAGGGTTTATAAGATATCTTAATAGGAGAGAGTAAGTATATAAGATATTTAGTTATATTATAATTAATATATAGAGAATTAAACTAACTTTAGTTTAATATATATAAATCTTTTTTAGTGTTACTTAATCTGGATTTATAATAAAAGCTATTATTTAAAATAATATTATTAATATTAGTTTATCTTTAAGATTGAAATATTTAGCGATTTTAGTAATATATATATTCTAAACTAAGTAAATCTTCTGATACTTATAATTTCTTACTATCTAAACTTCCAGAAAGTATTTTACTAAATCTTATTCTTTAAGTTTATAAGCTTACTCTATATTAGTAATAATCTTAAATACTTCTTTTCTAGCTACGTTATAATATAGAAGAAGAATATTATCTATATAAAAAAGAATATAAATAGTTGAAGTTTAGTTTTTAAATAAATAAGGTTTTTCTGGGTAAGGAATAAAATCTAGAGATTTCAGTATAATATAGAAGGTTTTATATTATAGAAGGAGTATATCTTAAAGTCTATAAAACGCTTATTTAAGCTTTATATATCTTTCTGTAATCTTAGATTTATTTAGTAGTTTAACTATTATTAGAAGGTTATTTAGATTCCTTATAGTATTGAGAAATATATTAATAATATTCAATTGAAGGATTTTAAGGTTAAATTATACTGTAATTACTATAGCTACTTAAAAGGTTTAAGTAGTTAGTATTACTATATATATAGTTTGCAGTAGATTCACTAGTTATATATTTTTATATATAGAAATTCTTACCTTATATTATTCTAAAAACCTATTAGCGTCTATCTTATAGGTAAAAACTTACTTTAAAGGTAGGAACTTTAACTTTATATTCTGGTAATCTATTTCTTACTCGATATCTTTTTCTTTTAACTTTATAATTTTAGTTTTTATTACTTTAATAAAGAATATTTAGAGGGATTCTAGTAAGTTAGTAATATCTTTCTAAGTTTTGGGAGATATTATTAGTTAGTTAAGATATATTTAAATCTATATAGTTAGATCCTTCTCGTTTAGGATTTTATCTTAAAAAAGAAGGAAAACTATTAAAAGGCTAAAATTACTACTATTAAGCTCTTACTACTAATTAGGTAGATAGATACTAGTGAAACTATCTTATTTATATTCTATAAAATATAAGATATTATTATTATATTCTTTTAAGAGTATTATATAATTATTAATATTAGTTTTAAATTTAAGTTACTATTATTATCTATTTCTATATTATTAGCCTAACTTCTAGGTTATAGAAATTCTAGAGTTCTAAAGGTAAACGCTATACTTTAGTTTACCTTAAGTTAGCTAAATTAGGATCTTAATATAATTACCTCTAGCTTCCTAGTTTGAAGTAAGTTTACTTTTTTAGCTAGCTGGAGTCTATACTTTAAGTATACTATCTAGTTTTCTAGTTATTAGTATACTTTCTAAATTCTAATTTTTAGATATCTATATTAATCCTATTAATGTAGAGGTTAGTTTAGATATTAATAAACCTCTCTTATTAGTTTTTAAGATTAAGCTAAAGTTTAACCTAATATTTCAGGTTACTTCTAATACTACTAAATCTATTAGTATATAATAGAGTTTTTTATTAGGTATTCTCTCTAGTTTAAATCTTCTAAGTATCTTAAAAATAAGGTTTTCTTCCTCCTTAGTAATTAGCTTAACTAGAAGTTTTATAATTTCTCTAATAAGTATTTTATATAAATCTTATTTTAAGTAGAATCTTTACTTATTCAATTTCATATTCTGGATAATAAGAATCTTATAAAAATAGGAAATCTAGATTCTATAGAAATTATAGAAATTTAGAATATATTCTACTAAGTATCTAATATATTTCCTTAGTTTAAGTTTAAATAATCTTTACAAAATATCTCATTTATAATATTTCTTAAGTAGGTATATTTAATATCTATAGATATAGATTTATCTCTCATAGGAATATAAGTTTTAATATAAACTTAGAGTATATTCAGGAATCTACTAATAAAAATACTGTTTAAATTAAGCTTCTTTAAATTTATATAGTGACTTCTAGTTATTTTAAGTATTTAGAGATATATTATATAATATTACTACTATTTAAATTACTTCTTTCTATAGTTTAAATAATAGTTTTATAGCTTCTTATATCTTAATATCTTAGGTAATAAGTTTTTTTCTTATATACTTACTTACTTTAACTAGTTTATTTATATATAATAAAGATAGTTTTAAATTAATATCTTACTTTTTTATCTAGATTTAATAATCTATTTCTCTATTAATTACTATTATAGCTTACTTAATATTCTAGTGAATCTTATAAATTAAGAGATCTTTCTAGTGCTTAACCTATCTTTAAAATATTATTATTATTTGATAAACTAAATTATAGATTTTATCTATAAAGGTGAATATAAAAAGTAAGTTTAAGAGTTTATTTTTAATAATAAGTATCTGGAAATTATCTATATATACTTTAGGAAAGTTAAATAAGTTTCAGCAGATTCTATAAAATAGGTAAACTAAATATTATTTAGATAATTATCTAGAAATAACTTATTAGAAATAAACTTTAATAAACTATAAATAGTTTAATTACCTTAAGTTTTTAATTTTCACCCTCTCAATATTATAAATTAGATACTTAAGAGTATAAAAGTTAAGGTAGCTTATATAAAGATACTAAGTTAGAATATTATTAGATTTATTATTTAGTAGAGATACTGAGAGTTAAAAATATAAGAGTAGAATATAAAATAACTTTAAGAATATACTAGAAGTATTTAAATAGACTATTAAGTAGTTAGAAAATAGTTTATATTTAAGATAAATAAAGTTATACTTTCTAAGTAGCTATCTTATTCTAATCAAGTAATTAAGTAGCTTATATCTAAGTATATAGTTAAGTTCTATATATTAAATTCTAGTCTTCTTAAGAAGTAAAGCTTCTAAAATAATATTAGTATAGAAATCTTTAACGTAAGTAATATTATCTAACGTTAAATTAAGTATATTCTTTCCCTTTATATTATTGAGGATATTCTGAATTATCTATTTATTTTATCTGATAATTAGAAAGTTAGTTAAGTTAAACTAAACTATATCTATCTTCTAACTTAATTTAAAAAATCCCTCTTTAAATAATATTATAAAGTTAGTAATATAAATTATTTTATAACTATTAAGAATTATATTTACGAAAAGTAAGTAAGGTTCTTAAGTAGTAGAAAAAATACTGAGAGATATATTATTATTGAACTATTTAAGAAGAGAGAAATTAATACTAATATATATTAAGTTTGAGAGATATTAACTATTTCTACTGAATGTACTACCTAAGGAAGTTACTTTAGCTTTAGAATTATCTGAAGATAGCTTTTTAGCTTTAGCTATATAACTCTTATTATTAAGCTATCTATTTTTAACTAGCTTTTAGTGAAGTTTATATAGCTAAAGGTTATTAATTCTGTTAAATACTATATTTTAAATAGTAATTAATATATAAATATTAGGAAATTAACTATATATACTATTAATATTATAATTAATATATTTATAATCTTCAGGTGGGTATAGATACTACCTCTAGTTATATAGATATTTTAGTTTCAATTAAGTTATATTATCTAATCTTTTTATAAGAGTAGCTAATATAAGTAATACTTTAGCTTAGTTTTTAGCTAAGCTTTTATTAATATATATTAGGAAGATGAAAATCTTACTATGTTAAGTTAGATTAAAAATTAGTAGGTGAAGAATCTTATTCTTAATTACCTTCTAGTAATATCTAGAAGTTTAACTGGATCTAATATAGTAGCTGAATATTTAAAGTTACTTTATAACTATAAGTATACTTTTAACTTTAGAGATATTAAATATAACTATTCAAAGGTAGATTCTCTACTATTCGTTATATTCAGCTGAAGTAGAAATATTTAAGTTAGCTTTTTCGAGGATTCTCTTATATTCTACTTAAACTCTCTATTATATAACTAACTTATTCTGGATATATTAGTATTTCAAAATTTTGAAGAATACTTAAAAAGATAGATTATTATTACTAAGGAGCTTTATTAAAGCTAGCATAAGAAGATTATTATTAATAGTTATATCTATCTATATCTAAATTATATTATAGTATTTCTTTATATCCTTATAGTTAGATTTATAACCTACTTAAAGCTTAAGATCTATAAAGTAGTAGTTAAAAATACCTTTAGCCTTAACTATATATAGATCTAATTTTTTAGTTTCTTAAATAGTATTTTCTATAGATAGCTAAATATTGAAATTTAGTAGATTAAGTGGTTTTGTAATATTAATAGTTAGTATAATATTCCTAAATATCTTAGCTAGTAATATAAAATTGAAGAGTAACATACTACTAGTTAAAATTAGTATTATTAAATAGCTTAATTTTAATATTAAAGTTACTAGCACTTGAAAATGCTATATTAGAATGGTTGTAATAAATCTAAAAAGGTATTTATTTCTTTTTACCAAAATAATTAATAGGAGTTTAGGGGATAATTAAATAAATCTGGGCTTATAACTATAATAAATAAAATAGTATAGTATATAGTCTGAATATAGGTTATGAAAAGGTATAATTTATTTAAACTAGAATAAATACTTGAAAGTGTATAAATAGGCTAGTTAGGCTTTATATAAGTTAGAATAGCTAGATAGTAGAATAGATACTGTAGCTATTCTCACAGATAGTTATTTAGTTAAAGATATAAGTTATATATATTATTTTATTTTATATATAAATATATAGTATATTATAGTTTAAAGGTAAAAAGAAAGTTTGCCAGTATTAGTAGTATAATATCTATAAGGCTATAAGGGCCTTATAATATACTAACTATATAGTATAACCTAGTGGTAGAAACTACTGCTACTAGTAATAACTAGCCTCTAGTGATTACTATCTACCAGGTAATTAGTAACTAATTACCTAGAATATCTATATTTAGCCTATATATAGCTTTTAGGCTACATACTATAAATATTAATATCTTTAATTCCATTAGTATATTATACGTAATAATATATATAATATACCTTCCCCTAGTAGAACTAATAGAATAACTAATAATATACTAAAAGTTACTAAACTTAACCTTTACGAATAGGTAGTTAATCAGCTTAATATTAAAATTCTTATAGGCTCAGAATTTAATATCTTTAATAAAGTTAATATTCTTAAACTAGGGAAATTATTCAAATTAACTTATATTGAGGTCTTGAAATGGTAGTATAGATATATACTAAAGGAATATTTAATATTTATTTAGTAACGTTAGGTAGAAGGTTAATAATTTCTCTTAATACCCTAATATATATTCTAATTCATATATCTTTATATTTAAAATTCATACACTTATATTTCAGTTTATTTATAACTGTATAATTTAGATAATAATAGGTTAATAGTTACTAGTAACTATATATAATTACTTATTAGAGAATTGGAAGATTACCAGAAATTGAAGAATTAGATATATTTCTGCTAACTATTACGTGGAAATAATAATATGTAATTTAGAAGATAATGAAGTCTTACCTTTTAATTATTTTAATACTAAAGACTCTTACTTAACTATTAATAATAGATTATACTAAACCTGGAAGTTAGATTTGAAATTTAACTTTAATAAAAATACTATCCTTATATTATAGAAAATAATAATATATAATTACTTAAAGAAGGTTATCTAAAGTATATCTAAGGTTTTTATAAAATATCTAATTTGTTAGAAACCAGAAGGTTAAATTAATTTAGAGGAATATAAAAAGAATATTATACCACTAGTATATAACTATTATAAGAAGAAAGTTATGTAAACCTTATATATAGTTAATCTGGAAGATTAAAAGTCTCTATATAATAAACTCAAGAAAATATATAAAAGAGGTTAGTTTAAATAAGTAAACTTATATATTATATTTCAAGCTTTAATATTTATAGTTTAGAGAATAGTAAATAGGTAGAAAAAGGTATAAATAATTATGAATCTAAATGTATTTAATTAAGTTACTATTTTAGATACTTACCTTATATTATTTTAATTTATAATTATATATAAATATTATAGAAAGAAATTTATTATAGTAGTTAATAATAGATAATACTTTCACTAAATATCAATTTATAAAGAATATTAAGAATAATTAATAATTACTAGCTATTAAGAGTATGAAAAATCTTAAATAATATTAATAGAATTTAGAAACTTACTAGCTTATATCTTAAGATTTATAGATAAAGTCCTTAGATTATATTAAGGTTTTACTTAGGTATTTATAGATAATATTATTATTACCTCCAAAAAGGTAAAATATTATTATTAATAATAGGATATTATTCTTAATCTTTTTAACTACTAAAATCTAAGATTTTCAGCAGATAAATACTTTATTAAATTTCCTTTCGTTAAACTATTAGACTTAAAGATAGATAGCTTCAGATTCTTAAATACTAAGAATTAAACTTAAAGTCTGAAGAATATTAAGTTTCTGAAACCTTTAGTATTACCTAAGAAATAAATAGAAGTTATAAGATATTTATAGTATTTTATATTTATATATACCTTTAGAATGAAATTTCTGTAAGATAGAAATATAATACTACTAATCTAAGAATATAAATAAGAAATTATTATAGGTTAGAAATTGTTACGGGCTATGCCCGGATGTCCGGCCAGGGCTGTGCCCAGGCATCCGAAGCCAACCCCCTCCCTCGGGTGGGGCCCCAGTGGGCCCTATATAGCACCATATATGCAGACTTTTCCACGCACTCGTGAAGGCTTCTCTTTTACTCCTTAGTTCTAAATAAACAGTATTTTATGCCACCTTCCGGTTAAATAAGCCTAGGTCCAGCCTTTTATATATTTAGAACTTAGTTTTATTTACTATATAGATAATACTAGGTAGAGCGTAGCTCCCTACTGGTTAAGTATACAATCTAGTTGAGTGTGGCTCCTAGGATATAATACTATATAATAGGTAATTGATATAAAGAATGATAGAAGGTACTGGAGCCCCCCAGGATATCCCTATAGGTAGTAACCCTATGAGTAAACTACTTTAGTAGTAGTTATAATATATCTTAAGCTCTCTCTACTAGAAGATTAATAAGCTTTTATATAAGTTAGTAAAATAAGATACTATAGTAGGTAGTGACCCCCAGGTAGCTACTATAATAGACATTTCTAGCTTATACTAGGGTGCTCTAGTAACCTCTAGAATGACGTCTATTGGGATAACAACCCTTAGGGTTGATAATATTACTACACCCCCACTAGTGGCTAACTACTAGAGGAAGTTTCTTCTCCTACTTCTGAAGTTTTTAGGTAAGCAGAAGGAATATTAAGTGTGAGCCTAATAGATAAAGGTTAAATTTAAGATTAATTACTACTTCTTTAATAGTAATTAAGAATGCTAGTACTTAATTTACTTCTATTTAGACTTTAGTCTTTAGTAGGTAGTTAAAATCTTCTATATAGTAGGAGGGCTAGAAAACTCTTATAATCTAAATGATTTTATAGGTTACTTAGATAGAATTTACTTAGATTCTAATAGTTAGCTTTATACTATTACTTAGCTATAAAGCTTCAGACAGAAGGAAAATAAATACCTGACTACCTTTCTGCCCTAATTTAAAATTTTTTTAGCTGATACTAGAGGGTATATATAGCTAGATATAGTCTAGATCTCCCTACTAGAGGCTACTTTACTTCTCCACTTTAAGGAGCTACTTATTATAGTTAACTTTCCTATAGAGTATAGATTTTAGTTATCTAAGGTTTAAGATATAGCTTAGAAGTTTAAATATATAAAGGAGGTATTAGTATACTACTAGCTACCCCACTAGAGATCTGCCGCTTATAATATAGAGGGTAATATTATAATAACTAGGGTAGTTAAGAAATAATAATAATATTAAAGCTTTAGTAACTTCTCCTCTACTTCTAAGGAATATTTTAGGGACCGCTAAGATACCTACTAATATTTTAAGTGTAGTAAGAAAAGTTATATTTATAGGAACTGCAGATCCTGAGAGTATAAGAAGACCAGTATGAAGGTTATAAAAGCTACAGCTGCTCTAGATTATGCTGGGGATAACCAGGAGGATAATATTACCCCACTTAGTGATAGTGAGGATTTAGGAAAAAAGTAACTCTAGAGTGAAGTTAGGCTCTGGAGCTAACTAAGGTGGAAGTAATAGGATAAGGGAAATAATAGAAAAAAGAATAAGTAAGTAATTAGTAGTTAGCTACTATTCAGGTTAGAATTAATAGAGGTTACTCTATTAATATACTTATTAATATAGATTATAATACTTACGTTATTATTAATATCTTCCTTATAAAGAAACTTTACTTCCTACTAGTTAATAAGTGAAAAAGATAAATGAGGGGATATACTACTAAGCTATCATTTAGTGACACCTAGGGGGTAGCTATCCTGACTTTAGAAGTTAGTAGCTATATATAGAAGATCTATATCTATATTATAGAGGGTCTGTAGCTACTTTTATATCTTAGGTAGCTGTAGATAGAGGATAATTATATTATCTATAACGCTGGAGCCTAATAGATAATATATAGGAAGGGTAGTATAACAGTATACTTAGAACATTAGGATAAGTTAGTATAGCTTAAGGAGATCTGGTTAGCTTAGCTGCTTAATGTTAACTTGTTTGTATTTGTCTGTTGGCGCGCTGTGTGGTATATTAGTGAGGTATTAAGCTCCTACTAGGTTATATCTATTAGTCTAGTGGATATTGAGAAAATGTTAGTTCTGAAGGTGGAGGTAGACTTAAGGAACTATATTTCTATGAATATCTTAAAGGAATTCTTAGATCTTTTCTATTTAGGTTTAGTATACTAGCTGCCTCCCAGTTGACTAGGGATAGACTACTGTATCCTATTGATTCCTAATGAGAAGAGATAGAAACTAGATCTCCTATAGGAACCCCTCTATAGTATATTATAGGAGGAGCTTCTGATACTTAAGAAGACCCTAGAGGATTTACTTAATAAAGAATTTATTAAGATAAATAGCTTCTCCATTAGTATTTTAGTCCTTTTTATAAGAAAGCTAGGTAAAGGAATATACTTCTATATAGATTATAAAGCTTTTAATATTATTATAAAGAAAGATTATTATTCCCTCCTCTTGATATTAGAGACCCTCTAGAGGGTTACTACTACCTACTAATATACTAAACTTAATGTTATTATTATATTCTATAAGATTAGAATTAATAAAGTAGATTAGGAGAAAATAGTTTTTCAGATATATTATAGTTTCTTTAAATAGGTAGTATACTCCTTTAGACTTATTAATACTTCCACTATATTTTAATAGTATATTAATAGTTATCTGTAATAGTTTCTAGATAATTTTGTTATAGTATATATTAATAATATTTTTATTTATATTAGTGGTTTGTGAAAGGAGTATAAAAAGAAGGTCTACTAGGTACTTAGCTACCTTACTGATATAGATTTTAAGTTAGATCCTAAGAAATATAAGTTCTTAGTTACTATAGTTAAGTATATTAGGTATATTATAATAGCTAGAAAGGGTCTCTCTTATAATTCTAAGAAGTTAGAAGTTATTACTAACTAGTTTCCCTCTAGCTTACTGAAGGGTATCTGTAGTTTCTTTAGGTTTGTAAATTACTATAAAGTCTTTATATCTCAGTATAGCGTTATTATGGAGCTTTTAAACTGCCTAACTTGGAAGTTAGTTCCCTTTAACTGGAGACTGGAGCAGTAGGAGGCTTTCTTCACACTAAAATAACTCTTCACTATAGAACTGGTTCTGTGGATATTTAACCCTAACGCTCTAATAATAGTGGAGACAGACTGTTTGGAGTATACTCTAGGAGGTATGTTAACCTAAGCTAATAAGGTTAGAATAAGGTATCTAGTAACTTTCTACTCTTAATACCTAACCCCTATAGAGTTTAATTACCTGATCTATAATAAGAAACTCTTTATAGTGTTAGAGTATTTATAGATATAGAGAGTAGAGCTATAGAGTATTAAGAAGTTTAAAATTCTTACTAACTATAAGGATCTTAAGTATTTTATAAAGAAATAATAGCTTACAGAGAGGTAAAGCTAGTGGGTAGAGGAGTTATCTTAATATAATTTTTACTTTAAATACTAACTAGATGTTTAGGTAGTAATTTTTAATACTCTCTTCCGGAGGGAATAAGATACCTCTAAAGAGTAGAATAATAAGAGGTAATAGGGATAAGTGATATAGATTATTCTAGATGCTACTATTTCTGTGGGGCTCTGGGTAGGGTATGTAGGTATTATTAGTATCTAGGTTTTTAAAGGAAGACTAAATCTGTAAGAAATATAAAACTATACTGCTGAGAGAGACTTCTTATACTAATAGATTTTTATAGTAGTATAGTAGGGAGAGTATAGTTTCCCTCCTAACCTCTATATTAAGATCCAAATTACTAAGTATACTATTAATATACTAAGATAGCTTACTTTCAGAGAAAGGCTTTAGATGCCAGGTAGTAAAGAGAGTAATAGCCTCCTTAATAAACTTAGGATTAGACTAATATAGGAGTTATATAACTCCTCCCCTATAAGCCACTTAGGGTGTAATAGTATACTGGAGATTGTAAGCTGATAGTTCTACTAGCCTGGATAGTTATAAAATATCCACTAATTTATATATAACTATAATATATATAGGGATATTTATATCTAGAGGCAGACTAAAAAGGAATTCCTAAAGCTCCTACTAATACTTAACTAGTTATATTCTAATCTATTAATAGATTTTATTACTAACTTACTTCCTATAAAAAAATAAGATAGTTATTACCTCTAGGTTATTATTAATTAACTAAATAAGGTTTTTATATTAGAGGAGATAGATATAATAGAGGTGGAGATATATATTTAGTAGTTTCTTAGTTACTACTATAAGTTCTATAGAATATTATATTCTATTATGAGTAATAGAGGGTCTAACTGGGTAAGTTACTTCTGGAAGGAGTTCTATAGGTTAATAGATATTATATACTTACTGAGTATTAGTTACTATCTGCAGACTGATAGGATTATAGAATAGTATAACTAGGAGATTTAAGTAGTTTTAAGGATATTTACCTACTGGTTCCAGGATAATTAGGATAACCTGCTGCCTATTATATAGTTAGCTCTCTATAACTAGTAGTATAGTGTGATAGAAACTATATCTTTCTTTAATAATTATAGGTATTATATTAACTCTATCCTAATTACTAAGGAGTATACAGAACTACCTAATAGTAGTGAGGCTGTAGCCTACTAGCTAGTTAAGAGAATATAATTAGTAATAATATATATTTATATAGAGATAGCTGCTACCTAGTAGAAGTTAGAAGCTTAGGTGAATAAGATCTAGTCCCCTGCAGATTAGTATTAAGTTAGTAATAAAATGTAGTTAAATATATCTAACTATAAGTTACTAAAGTTAAGCTGAAAGCTAGCCTAGCTATATTATAAATATATAGTAGTGAAGATCTTCTCACTATATATTATAGAGCTAGATACTTTAGAGTCTATTTACTTATAGTTTTATATAAATTTACTCTAGAGAGCTACTACTAATCTGCTACCTAGGTAGATTATAGTTAATAGTTAGCTGCTACTACTAGTGGATAATAATAGGGAGGTTAAATAGCTAGTTAAAAGTATTCTTACTGTAAGGATATATTAGGTGGAGAGAGGGTATTAATAAGAAATCCTTATTAAATAGGAAAGGTATATAAACTTTACGTAGAAGCTTATTAATATTATTACGGATATAGTAGCCCTAGAGCAGTATAAGGTAACATATAGACTAATTATAGATAATAATAGAGACTTAGCTTATAGCCTCCAGCTGGGCAGCAGCTAGGGAAGAGGGAGGTAATATTATAAGCTATATCTAGATATCCAGCCAGGGCTGTGCCTAGGCATCCGAAGCTAACCCCCTCCCTCGGGTAGGACCCCAGTAGACCCTATATAGCACTATATATGCAGACTTTTCCACGCACTCGTGAAGGCTTCTCTTTTACTCCTTAGTTCTAAATAAACAGTATTTTACGCCACCTTCCGGTTGAACAAGCCCAGGTCCAGCCCTTCACAGAAATAAAATTATTATTACTTTAAAATAGCTTTTAACTTAATTTAGAAAGAAAAGAATAACTTTAAAGATATTAAGTAAATACTTACTATTAAAACTACCTTTACTTAGTATAATTCTAACTAGATATTATTTATATATATTAATACCTCTTAAGAATATTAATATAGTATTCTATATTCTATAATAATAAGAAGAAACTAGTTGGAAATCTGGAGAATAAATATAATATACTTTAGTTTAACTAATTATCTATATTAACTAGATACTTATAAATACTAAAATTGAATATTAGGTAATAGAACTTGAAGTTATATATTTAGTTTAGACTATTTAAAAAACCAGAATATTAATTTTAAGTAGCTAGAAAAACCCTATTTACTATATTAATAAACTATATATTTACTTTAGATATAATAGCTTAAAAGTTCTTTTCATAACTAATAAAAAAAAAGCTAACTTATAGGTTATATTACCAGTTAAATATCTTTCCTAGTTCTGACTGAAATAGTTTTATATTTCTGGAAATACTAATATTATTTCAAATATACTATCTAGAATATAAATAAGTTTAAAGCTAACTTCAGAAGATAGAATACTAAATAGAATATAGAATAATGAGGTAATTTATGTTGTAATAGAAATTAGATAAGGTTAATAAACTAGAATAAAGCTAAGGAAGTTATATTCTACTAATCTAAAACTTAATAAAGAATATATATAATTATAATAATTTAAGAATCTATATAAATGATCTTTTAAAATCTCTAATAAACTACTATATTTTGTTAAATATTCAGAATAATAAAAACTTTATATTCCTAGTTTTATAGCTAGATAATATATTAAGATTTTATATAAAATTTAATACTACTAAGATATATAGAAAGGTAATTTATATATCTTTAATATATATAATTCTATAGTTTATAGAGAAGATTATAGAATATATTAAGTATAACCTAATATATAGTTTGTTACTGAAATTAAAAGTAAGATTACTAGGAGGATTCTAACTAATTTTATATTTACTAATAATATTTTATATTATTACTATAGATTTTAGTATAGAATTACTAGAAGTATTATTAGATCTTTCTTTCTGGAGGTTTACTGAATTCCTATTATATCATTTATTAAGAACTATAATAGATACGTTTTCTAATAGTATATAATTAATTCCAGAATATATCACATATATTATTACTAACTGGGTGAAAATCCTATTTTAGTTTCTTTATAGAGGAAACTGGGAGATTCCTAAGGTAATTAATTTAAATTAAAATTTACAATTCTTATTAGAATTCTGGAAGTTATTATAGAAAAGTTTAAATATTAGATTTTACTTCTTTATAGTATATTACCTATAAACTAATAGATTTTTGGAATAGAAAAACTAAATTCTAAAAACAATAATCTATATATTTATATTTGAAAATCTGGGGAAATTAAGAGCTAATTTACTGTTATTAATATAGTTTTTACTGATTAATAATCTGGTAAATATAATATCCAAAACTTTGAATAAAGTCCTCTTTAGATATAAACTTAACGTACCTCTTAACTTACTTTCTAATATAAACTTAACTATTATAAATAATACTACTTAGAATAAAGTTTTTATTTTACTTATATAGATATAAATATTTATAAAACGTATATTTAACTATAAGTATAAACTAGTAGTACTTACTTTAGAAACAAAATATTTTTAATTTAGAAAAGGTTATTAACCTTCTGGAAACTAGTAAGTAAAAACCTCTTCTTCAGAAATTAAACTATTTAAAATATTAGAAAGAGTTAGAAAATTTACTTATTATCTTAATTTACTACTGATTATAATAATTTATCTAGTCATCTAAATTACTTATCTAAGTTTTATAGCTAATTTAATAAGAAGTCTATATAAATATACTAT
Organism: Colletotrichum lindemuthianum; assembly: GCA_001693025.2. Taxonomy (NCBI): domain Eukaryota; kingdom Fungi; phylum Ascomycota; class Sordariomycetes; order Glomerellales; family Glomerellaceae; genus Colletotrichum; species Colletotrichum lindemuthianum. Next base: position 345,545 of record MASP02000195.1, on the reverse strand, counting down.
AATATACATTCAGTTTATAGAAATTAATAATAATTATAAGATAAAATTCTAAAGTCTAATTTAATTTTCTAAGATAGAGAGAATTTTGGAAAAGAAGATATCATAATTAGAAAGAGGAAAGTCTAAGATTTAGTATCTTTTTAAATAAAAGAATTAACTTAGTATTTATAATATATATATATAGATATTAATATTATAGAAGTAAAGTAAATAGTTAAGGAATTTAAAAAGAAGGAAGTTTAAAAAAATAACTAACTGAAAAAACTTAAGGGAAATAAGATATTATTATTGAATTATTATTAAATAGTTATATTAGAAGAATAACTAAATAAAAGCAGAAATAAATTTATAGAAAGATAAATAAGAGATAAATTTCTAATTAACTTTAGAAAGATATAATTATCAGTATAATTTCTCTAAAGTCTCCAGAAAATTAAAAAGCTTAGGAATATAGAATCTCTAGGGAATAAAAGGATTTCAGAAATATAAAATTACTATAAACCAATAAAATAATCTAATAGAAAGGAATAATCTAAATCTATTTAGAATTATAGTATATTTCTTAAATAATTATAATAGATAGAAATATATATAGATTATTAGAATAATAATATTCATAATAACTATATTCTAAATAACTTACTAAAGTAAGTAAATAAAGAATATTATACTATATAGGAAAGTTCCTTATTCTTTATCTAATAAAATAGCTATTAGGAAATATTACTACTATTATATAAGTTAAAGGTAAATACTTTCTTTATTTATTAATATCTTAAAATATATTACTTCTTAAACTTCCTTATATTTCCTTACGTTTCTTATAATATACTAATACTTTATATTTAATATTACTTACTATAACTAATTAAAAAACAGATTTTATATAAAGCTTTAGTATAATCTATTCTCTAGCAGTAGGGAAAGTAAAAGTCTAATATTCTCTAGTTACTTCTAAGTATTTACTATCTATATAGGAGAATTATCTATCTCTAAATATACTAAATTTATAAGTAATTAGTTTAAATCTTGAAGTAAAATTAAGAAGTAAACTTTTTAATATTTTTAAGTTACTATAATTTCTAAAGACATTATATCTCCCTTTAACTTAATTTGGAAAACTATTATCCTTATTATAGATATATAATTTAGCTATATTAATAATATTAAGGTAGCTAAACTTCCTTTTCTCATCTTCCCTTAACTATTCTTTTATCATAATTTCAATATATAAATTATTTCCTTTTATAAAGATTAGCTAATTTACCTTATATTTTGGAATTTTACTTTAAGATCTAGTAGTAACTTAGATTCTATTTTAATTACTCATTATAATTACCTCTTTTTATAATCTATATAGTTAGCTACCGACCTTACTATAAGTTGAAAAAGAAATGCAGCTGGCAGACTTCTACCTTATCTATAAAATCCAGTAACCTCCACTTCTTTTACCTTAAATTAGAAATTTATAAATATATATTATATTTAGCTGGAAAATTAGTAGTAACAAATTCATTTAAAAGATAATATATAAAAAGAGAAGATTACGAAGGTAGTATAATAAATAAATACTATTACAAAGTTTACATACGAGTAAGGAAATAGAAAGATTATAGTTAAGATAGTTTAGAATAATATTAGTATAATATTTAATAAGATACCTAATATTCTAGAAATACTAATAATTCTAATACGTTTACTTAATATTAAAAATGATTCTAATTTTCATATATCTAAACATATTTTAAAGAGATAATTTAGCCAGAATAGGTTTAATCCGGTACAGTATATGAAGATTATCATATCTAACCAGAATATCTAGTAAAACCTCTAGCTAGCTTAATAAACTTCAGCCTTTCAATTTTAAACTAGATAATATCTAATTAGTATTTACTTCTAACCTTATTAACTTAATTAATTAACTAACTGTAGCTAGCCCAGGTAAAATATTAGCTAATAAATGGGAAATTAAGGTTGATAAACTAATTATTACTTACATATATAAATATAAGCTAATTCCTTAGGTTATTAGCGGAAAGATAGTTAGTTTATTTTACTTTTATTTAAAAGAATAAATATCTAAAGTAGATTCCCTCTACCTTTTAAATAAATATCTTCTATACCTTTTGCAAATTTACTAAAGGTAACTATTATAAAGTTAAAGAAGTATACTAAAGTTATTATATTTAAGAAAAGGAAAAACTCTTTCTTAATAAATTTAACTTTATAGACTATAATAACTTTATAATACTTATAGCTAATAGTGTTAGTTTCCTATGTAAATATCTTACTATGTTTATATACCTTTTAATAACCAGCTATATTAATATCTAGATTATCTAGAATATTGATGTTGCATATAATTAGGGGGCAAATTCTAGTGTGTATTATATGTAACTAAATATAGCTACTTGCGTTACATAAGGCTTTACTTTAACTGATTTAAGTAGGGTAAAGCCTATAGAGATGTCGTAAGTGCCTGAGGCTTAAATAATATAAACTCTGCCACTTAAATATATTATTTCTAATATATCCCTCCAGTCTTAAAAGCTATATCTTTAGGCTAGCCTCTTTAAATAATATTAGTTTCAACACTTTTTTTATATTTTATAAGAGATTTCTTTTATAGCTTTATTACCCTTATTAAACCTCTAATTCTATAATAGGAAGAATAATATTATTTATAGGCTATTCATATATTCCTTGTTATCTAGACTAATAGTACCTTCTGGTATTTTAAATATCTTAAATATCTTTAAGTTCTTTTTTAACTATATTATTATTAGATTTGGAATTTATAAATTCTAATTAGTAGTTAAGAATCTTATTAAGGTTTTAGAATATTTATATAAATAGCCTTTCTGAAAGTTTCTTTTCTTACTATATTATCAGGCAGTTTAACTTATTTATTATATTAATCTAAGTAATAAAAATATTAAATTTACAGCTTTAGAGAAACTTTATAAGGCTGTTAGCTATAAGGTTTCCTAAGGATATATACTTAACTTTAAAATATTTTAATTAAACTTCTTATTATAGCTAGTAGTTATAAATATTAATATCTTATAGCTTTAAATAAAGTTATACTATTTTACTAGTTATAAGATATAATATATACTAATTATTATATTAAGTTTAAACTACTAAATAAGGTTTATATATTTTACGTCTACTAAAGGTATTTATTATAAGGTTTATTTATAATATAATAATAAGGTAATTAGCGAAAGTAGCTTCTTATACTACTTATAATAATATTAAAAGCTTTACTTTAGTTATTAAAATAATAATAATATCTTATATATTAGCTTACTATATTATAAGGCTGCCGAAAAGATATATAATCTTAGTTTAAAAGCTTTTTTAATTATTACTATTATTTATAAAGCTGGTATTTATAGTAATAATAAAGTTATTCTATAAATTACCAGCCTTATAGCTAAACTTAAGGTAGAAATCTTTAATTTTACTAGGATACTATATTATTTACTAAGCCTTAACTTAATAGTTATCTTTACAATACTAGTAAAAATAGAATAATCAGCTAACTATATAAATAATATTTAGTTTTATTATAACTATAATATATAATTAATAAAGCTAATATCCTATCAATAGTATTTAATCTTTATATAGAAAGCTTAATTATGCTATATAAGAAGGTTTTTAAATCTGAGGGAAATATTAAACTATTTAATATACTATATATATTCTATAAGATACTTAAGAAGCTTTTCAATATAAATTACTTAAGACAGCTATAGCTATTATATTATTCAGTCTTAAAAAGTCTTAAGTATTAGGAAACTACTATAGGTATTTACCTTCCTTAACGTAATACTTCTTTTAAAGATTTACTAATAATTTAAGTATTTTGGATATACTTTCTAAGGGAAAGGAAAACATAAAGTTATTAATAATAAGAAAGATAATATACTTTTTTAAGTTAGTAATATAGCTTTTCTATAGTAAACTTAAAACTTAGGTATTTAAAATTTACCTCTAGATAATAGTGCTAAAGGAGAGAAAATCTTCAAAAGCTATAGAGTATTTTATTAAGATAGTAGATCTTTTCAAGCTTTTAATAATTAGGTGGCATTTCTTTATAGGCTACGTTATGGATAATTGGTTAAATAAAAGTATTAATTATAATATATTAAAGTAACTTAAAATTAAAATAGTTAGTAATTACTATAAGAATTTAAAAGAATATATCTACTAAAGTAAATATAAACTTTTCTTTAGTTATCTTATAGCTATTAATTTCTATCAATCATAAGCTAAACCCTAATTTTAAGAAGGTATTTATATTTATTAAATTTATAGATGTATATCTAATAGTAATTCAGAATTGTTAAGCTTTTTATTATAGTTTTACTAACTTTCCTCTGGAAATATCATTTAATATAACTTTTAAGGAAAGCCTTTTCAGCTGCTATTATAACCTTAATATATAGATAAGTAACTATTACTAAGTAAGATATAAATAATAGTAATAGCCTCTATTATAGAATTTCTAGAGTGAAAATTTCTACCTTCCTATATCTTAAGTACTTTCTAATATTTCATTTACTTTATAGCTTGAGTTTATCTTTCAAACTTATAATAACCTTTTGGAATTTCCTTATTATTTAAACTTTAGAAACCTCCTCCAGTTAATAACTTATAAAATCTTATAGCTATAGGTAGAAATATCTAGAAATATCTTAGAATTTGAATAATAACTAAACGGTAACTTAGGATAAACACCTTCCGGCTACTCTAATATAATATTTTATTTATTCTTTACACTTAAATTTCTCCTAAGATACTTAATTTTCTTACTCCCCAATATTCTTATTTATATAAATACGATTATGAAAGAATATAGTAAATGTTTCTGAAAAGATTAATAATATAAGCTTTGCGGTTTTATATAGAGTCTCAAAAGGTTCAAAGGTAGCTATAATATAGATATAAGATCTTAAGCTTTTATAGCTACCTTTTATATCTTTAATATAAATTACCTTATTAGACTTTTTACTTAAGCTTAAGTAAGTAATCAAGTTAATCTCATGTAACTTTACAGCAGCTAATTACTTTTATAACTAAAAAGAAATTGTATTAAGATTAAACCTTTTGAAATTGTTTCATAGAGAGGCTAAATTTCCATTAAAAATATTATTTTATTAAAAGAGATATTATAAGTTATAATAATCTTACTTCAAAAAGAATTCTATATTTGAAACTGGTTAGTGGGTGTAGCTTACTAAAAAGCTAATAAAAGTATATTCTATCAGGTAGGTAAGGTAGTTACACTTAAGCTTTCTATTTATTACATAAATAAAATACTTACAGCTGTATATATAAAAGTAAGCTAAATTTAGCTTTATATTATTGTCTTTTTAAGTAACCTTATAAAGTTTGTAGTATAATATTTGCCAGCCTAAAAGGCTTATTAGTATATAGTTATAAAGAAATACCGCTACTTGCAAGATTTTAGGCTAGAAATTATAAGGTAGCTTACTCTTTTACCTTATAGCCTTTACGTAAGTTTTAATAATAGTTTTAATATACTCTATATTTCTAATTTAGCTTTATATATATAATATAAACAGCTTGAGGTAAATACTCTATGTAGTTAGGGTAGCCTTTAGCCTCTTACATTGACGGATTCTGTTATTATATATAAACGTCTTGATATTAATATTATACTGATACTTAAGAAGTAAGATAAAGTTATTAAATATTATAGTTATAATAACTTTAGTGTAGTTTATAAGGTAAAAGTTCCATTAGTAGTTAGTAATTCTATTTATAAATATTAAAGAAGAAGTGTAGTTAATATAGTTTTGGTAATAAAGGTAAAAGTTAAATATAATATATTCTCTGGAGGTAGTATATAAGGTATCTTTATTTCGATGTAGTAAATAATTTATTTTCCCTTGCTAATACTGTACGCTTTATATATTTCCCAAGTAGGCTAGTATTTATTATACTTTAAGTAACTATTAGTAATATAAATACTAAATATAGCTAAAATAAGGTATATAAGAGGCTTTCTTCCAGAATATTCTAGCTTCTAATATTAAAGCTATTTATTATCTTTCAGGAATTTCTATATAGTCTCTATAGTATATCTCTAGTAATAATAGTATTTAGGAGAGAACTTACATTATATTAACTATATTATTAGAATATCTCGTCTTTTATAAGGTATATAGTATTGAAGGATTTATTAGCTATATTAAATATTCATAGCTATAGTTTCTATATAAATACTTCTCTATAGTTAAGATAAGTAATTTAACTTAGTATTCCACTAGTAATTTTACTTTTATAAATACTAAAAGAAGATAAGGTTTCTAAGTAGAAAGATATAGAAAATAGTATTAGAAGATTATAGCTTAGCTTCTTTACCTTTTAAGGTTATAATATATATTTTAGTATCCTTATAGGCTTTAATAAATATTTACTTTGCATTATATTAAATATAATCTTTAGAGGAAGCTTCGTAGAGAATTATAAAATGGTGAATATCTTGAAAAATGAAAGTTAAGATATCTAAATTAAGAATAATTAAGTTTTAAAGAGAATATTACTAAAGCTTCTCTATATAGTAGGCTTATTATATAATATTGTACTTGCTATTACTGGAGGCCTGGCTATATAGTTACTATTATCTAAAACTTTAGACTTTCTTTAAGAGATCTAAATTTCAGGTTACTTACTATTTAATTCTCTTCTTTATTATATTATTTAGTATTTAGCTTTTATATATAACTAATAAGTATATATAATAATAGCATAAAAGTAAATAGTCTTTACTATACTTAAGAAAGTATAGAGATTTATCTAAGCTATTAAAGTATCTATTAGTTATACTATACCGTAGGGTATATAGTAACTATACGCACTACTATATACGTAGCAGCATACCCTCTATAGCCTACTAGCTACAGATACCTAGCATCCAGCGCCAGCTGTAGCTAGATAGTGTGGCAATTAGTAAGTAATTACTATACTGTAGATCTAGAGCCTTATATAGCACTATACGCTATATAACGTAGTAATAATAATAACTGAAAACCAGAATACTAGTTTATATCTATATAACAAAATTATATATAGTATGCAATTACCCTGATAATTAAACTAATACTAATTAGTAGTTAACCTAACTATTATATTACTATACTATAGATCAGTAAAACCTATTATATAAAAAGAAGTAATTATAAAATCCTATATCTAAAGTCTATATAAAGTGAAAAATTATAAAATTAATTACTTAGATACCTTAGACTCTCCACACTCTAAACCTCACCAGAAGCCTCTAAGTTAATATACTAACGTCTTAAGGAGATTACTATTAAGAAGTTTAAATTAATATCCCTCACTCTAGTTAAACTAAAATACTTTATATAACCTTACTAAAAAGTTCAAATTAATATTCCTTAATATTACTTACTAGAGTATATTCAGTAAATATAATAATTCTCCTTAAGCTATTACCAGACCTTTTAGTATTAAAAGTTTATAGTATCTCTAACCTTAACCTCTCAAGAAATCTATATAGCCTCTTGAAAACTCTTCCCCTACCTCTCTTTATATAAATATAGCTGAATTCATAATCTTTCCTTACTTTACACCCCTCTTACCTTTATAATAATATCTAAATTGATTTTTATAGGTAAGATACTTACTCTAAATATCCTTATATCTATAATAACAGTATCCTTAGGTATCTCTATACCTATAAAGCTTTACTAATATATTAGCCTATCACTTTTTAGCTATATCCTTAATATTAACTATAAGAATATTACAGCTGAGAACTCTATAATAATCTCTACCTATATAGTATATTAGGTAGCCCTCTATACCTACTTAAGCTTTTATAGCCTGAAACTTTTCAAGATATTTAAAAGTAACTTTAAGAAGTAGCCTATAGAAACTGAGTAACTAACTAACCTCCATATTAACTGCTAGTTTAGAAACTACCTTATAGCCTATAGTATTAAAATTAATATAAGTAGTAACTAAATTTATATACTTTTATACCAGCTTACTTAGTAAGATGAGTTTATATTTTAGATTATTAAAGAAATTAATAAGATTAATAAACACTTCAATATCCTTAAGCCTAATCATAAGAAGCAACCTAAGAAGCTTAATAACCTTATAATAATAAAGTTAGACTTTATACTCCTCGTCCATAATATCTAACTAAAAGTTAAAAATACTATATTAATAATATTCTTACTATAAGTAGTTAAAAAAAGATACCTACTACTAAACTAGCTAGCCTATATATATATAACTTTAGATAAGAAACCTTTATTATAACTATCAGCCTTACTAGCTTCCTATTTCTCTATCTTAAAGCCTCTCTAATACTAAGAGAACTACTAAAACTATAAATAAAACTAACTGGGATATTATAAATACCCTCTATATATTGCTACTACTACTTTTTTTAATAATATATCTACTAAGTATACTATAGAGCTTATAAAGCTATATAATAGAAATATAATATATAGTAGAAGCCTCTATAATATCCTTAAGTTAAAAATCTATATTCTATAATTACTACTTTCAACTTAGTATTCTATAATATATATAGATAAGGCTCTTTTTAATTATACTTAAATTCAATACTTTTAAGTTTTACTTTAACTACTTAAATATCCCAGATACTAACTTTATATTTAACTAAATAGTCTAATAAGTTAAAGATTACTTTAAGAATAATAAGAATTAATAGCTCTATCTCTCTAACTGGTAGAATACTACCTTTTAAAGTATTATTACTAAGAACCCTAATAAAAATAAAAAGGAGGCTCTCAAGATTCTGATCTTAAAGCTTGTATATCTAAAAAGCTTTCCCTACTAAGATTCAAATAGATAATATCCTCTACCTCCAGCTTATAAGTATATATTATAGTATACTAGAATGCTAGTTAGCCTTCTTTAACTTTATAGTAACCTTCCAGAATTTCTATAACTAATTAAGATCTACTATAGGTGATACCTTATTAATCTAAAAGGTATAATATATATAAGATAAGAGAGATAACTACCAGAGAGTAGCTGGAGACTAATTTTAGACTAACTATATATATAACTTACCTTAAGATAACTTTTAAGATTATAGCTATACCTCTATATATATACAGCCTTATGTTCTAGGTAGCTATTATCTACCTCTAATATTTATATATAGCTATATTAATTAAAAATACTATATATATAGTAAACTTAGTTATTAGTCTATAAAGTATACTTTTAAGGAGAAGTATATCTTATTTAATAAGTATAAGTTCACTACTAATTTTAAAATATATTCTATAGTAGTATATTAAGCTTTCCTTATAAGCTATAAAAATATGAATAGTTTTAATAATAATAGTCTTAAAGCTCCACTAGAGGTTAATATTAACAAGGATACTATTATATAATACTAAATAGATATTAACCTTAAGGAGAGCTACTCTGCAGAATCTGCCTCAGAGAAGTTTTTTATATTGTTTTATAATAAGAAGCTTATTATTCTAGATAGAGATAAAATTACCAGAATTCTCTAAAATCAGGCAGTAGTTTATATTCTTACTAAAAGTATTACTATTAGTAGCTAACTTACAGATAATATTACTACTTCTATATATATTTTTACACTTAAAGGCTGCTACTTAAATATTATATTTTAAGGTATTTTACCTAACTTAGATACTACTAGCTTCTTAACTGCTAGATACTTCCAGTTTACTATATTAAAGTAGTTAGTTATTTCATCTATTATCCTTATACTTCTATAAGGTAAACTAATTATAATCTATTTTAGAGAAGCTATCTCTATTATAATATTTAGAATAATTAATATATCTATATTACTTAACGTTATTATATTTTATATAGTCTCTTATAATATGTCCTTCCTTATTTATCTTATAGATATAAATTACCTTAATATTATATTTAATAATATCTATAATAAGCTCCACCAGAATAAAAGAATTATACTTATTATTTAAAAATAGAGATATCTATAGATACTTCTTAATAAGGATAAAATAATTATCTTTATATACCTTACAGAGATAGAAATATAAAAACTCTACTGCTATTTTAAATACCTAGTTACATTTCCTCTATGATATCCTTAATAAAGTAGAATATCCAGTTAAATAGTATACTCTTAAGATTCTTAAGAGATACTACCACTACTGCCAAATATATAGTATAGCTTCCTTATATTTCCAATTTGCTATTTAAAGTAATATTAACTTTAACTTTAACATTATTGTTAATATTATCTATATTAATAGCTATAATGAACTTTATATTATTAACGCTACTACAGTATTTAACTCCACTCAATCTTTACTTAATATTTTAGCACAAGTAATATAGAAAGCCTTTAGAATATATTAAATTAATATTTACTAGGATCCTCCTAATTTTATTATGTAAGGATATAGTTCCCTATAGCCTATATGAAGCTGGGATAGCTAGAATTATTATATAACTAATAGAGGCCTAAAGCCACAAAGCCTCCATAAGATAAAGCCCTCTTATAGTTACTACTAGTTAGCCTACTAAGTTAAAATCTTATAACCTATAGAGATCTACCTTTTACTATTTACCTTTTCCTTACTTAGGCTTTTAGCTATATTCTTATAATCTTTTAACTTCTATCTCTCTAGAGGAGGTAAAACTAAAGTTTCAGTAATAGCTTTATTATAATGAATACCTACTAACTACTTAGTAACTATATTCAGAATAATAACATCCTAAGTTATAGCCTCTGGAAATTTAGCCTCCAAAAATATAGTCTCTGAAAATACGTTATCTGAAAATATACCTTCCACTGGCGAGCGTATAGTAACCTCTATATTAGCTATATTAACGTAAGTAGCTAAAGTAAGTAATATAGCTGCCAGCAATATACTAATAGTAACTATAATGGCGCTTATATACCTTCTTAAATAATAGTTATCTCTTATAGAGCTTATAATAAAGTAGCTTTCCAGCGACGTACCTACAGCCTCCCAGTTACCTATATAGCCTACTTTATAAGGATGCTACTCTATACGAAATTAAGAATTAGCTAACGGTAATTTCAGATAGCTATATATTATAGCTATAAGCCTCTAAAGCCTAAACGATTCAGCAAGGTATAATAAAGTTATTATATACCCTTTAGATATTATAGTGTAATTATTACTATATGCTACCTAACTTTATATAAGCTAACTTCATAGTATTTACTTACTGCTTATTAACTAATTCTACCTTATAAAAGCTATATCTTTATAGTATAAATTATATACTTTAATATAATAATTAAATATTTCTACTAAAGTTTTACGCTAAATAGTTAGCTATTTATAAAACTTTAGGTATATTATAACTAAAGACTTTAAGGCTTTATACTTTTACCTTCTTTTATTACCTTAAAGTTCGAATATAGAGGTATTTATAGCGTTAAAAGTTTAATAATTAGTAACCTATAGTAGTAACTCTAGTAGCTAAATACCTTTAGGAGACTCTATATAACTTCTAAGAGGAGAACTTTAGTAGTATTAGGTATACTACTACTAATAGTATAGTCAGCTGCAGAATAACTAATATTCCAGAAGACTTTCTAGCTAAAAGGCTTCACATTAAAAGCTAGCTAATATATAAAATATAAAGTAAGTTTAGCTATATTATAGCTACTTACTACTATAATAAATTCTATATATCTTGCTAGAAATCTTGCTATCCTATAAGGATTTACTGTAACTATCTAGCTGCTAAAACTAAAAGCTTACTACTAAAAAGCTTTATAGTAATATATAGTAGTAGCAGTCTCCTTAAAAGTAAATAACTGGCAAATATCCACTAATATCTTGGTAGTCTAATTAACTATAGGAAGCCTTATATACCTAATTTACTATAGGATATCCTATAAAGAGGAGGAATTAGAAACCTTAGTTTTTACTAAAACATATCCAGTTAATATACTAAAGGGGTTAGATACCTTAGTAATTACCTTACGATATCTAGTTAATATACTGAAGCCTTATGAGTTAATATACTTACGGGGCGGCCTCGCTAAGAGGTTATTAACCTTATAAGTTAATATACCTATAGGAATATTATAGATTAATATACCAATAGCTTCGATCCCTTCTCTTAATTACTTAAATCCGTTATTTTAACTGCTATTTAAATATTATTTTCAACTGCTGTTTAAACTATTATTTTTAACTATTATCTTAACTGTTATTTTTACTATTATTTTATATTTAAACTTAACGCCACCAGCGAACGGTCGGCAAAGTCATATATTAAAAGCAGCTATATAGCATTTACAGACCTTAGGAGCTAAAGCCTCTAAAGGGGGAAATAATTACAAGAATATAATCCCCCATAGCCTATACGGAGCCGAAATAGCTAAAATTATTATGTAACTAATAGAAGCCTAAGGCTATAAAGCCTCTATAAGATAAAACCCTTTATAGCCACCACCAGTTAGCCCACTAAGTTAAAATCTTACAACCTACAGAAACCTACCTTTTACTATTTACCCTTCCCTTATCTAAGCTTTTAGCCACACTCTCACATATTACTACTAATATGAATATAACCTTTCAATCTAAAGATTTTAGATTAAAAGTAAAAACTATAGAATTAACAGTTTATATTATGCCTGTTAAGATATATAATAATATTAGCAAAATAGAATATTACTATATACTTCTACGCTATATATATAACATTTACTATATAGAACTTCCTACTACCACTTAAGAGATATCCCTTTAGGTAGCATATAAGATAATTAATAATACTGCTAGCCTAAATAGCTTTATATCTATACTACTTATTTTCAGAGTATACTTATACCTTACAGAAAATTCAGCTTCCTCATTAGATATTATTACTTAAGCTTAAGCTATATATAAAACTATAGAGGAGGTTTACTATAAGTATACTGAATATACTATTAATACTACTTTAGTAATATATAATAGCCTTAATACCTCTTATATTATAATCTTTCTACTCCAGATCCTTATATATATATAGTAAGAGAAAAAAAGCTAGTAAGAACTATACCCTCTTATTACTATCTATAGTGAAACTTATATTCTCAAGCTACCTTATATCCCTCAAGAGTTTCAATTAATAGCTATAAAATAGTATTTTAAAAATAATAAACAAGAAATAAATAATAATATAGCTAAAACTATAACTTTATAAAAGCTAATATTTATAACTTTATATACTAACCTTCAGCTAGGCTAAGAATCTCTAAATAACCTAATAGTAAATAGAAGCTTATAATTCTATATAGCTACTTTAATTTTATCTGTAGCTATTTTTAAGACTTTAAATATATAGCTAATATTTTATATTACCTTTCCCCTAATAGATAATAATATCCTCCCCCTTCTAGTAGTTAGTAATATACTATAAGTAATATATAGACCTTAAATTCAGCTGGAAGCTCTAAATCTTATAACTTACAGATATATAGTTAGCTTACTACCTCCAGAATTCAGCTAAAGACTTCATTTTATAGTATATCTTACAGCTAAGAAGTAATTAGATCTAGCATTCTTACTTACCCTCTATATAAAAGATATAATTATAATATCTAGCTTACTATTTAAAAAGTTAATTAAAAAGGAGGTTAAGAATATTATTAATAATAATATTATAAACATTATTTAATATAACCTTATCCTCTATAACAACTATAAGTATTTTAAGTTTTATATTATTAATAAAATTAAGAATAAGAATACTAATAAAGTATATAAGAAGTTAAAACTTATAATCTAAAGCTTTAGAGACTATAGTAAATTTGAAATTTTAATATAATTACTAATAATCTAATAAAGCAGCTAATAGTTAATTTTAGCTATAATCTTAACTCTCCTCTAGTAAGAACATATAATAATATAGCTTTATAATATTACTTAAGTTTATATTTAAGCTAAAATAAAGCTAATAAAGTATATTATAGCTAATTTACCTTTATATCGTATAAGATAATATCCTCCAGACTTTATAATAATTATTATTAAGCTACTTTATAGTCTCACTAAAGCTGGAACCTACTAGTAAGTAACTTACTTTAAGTACTATAAGGAGAAGTTACAAATAGAGACTTTAATATATAATTTATACCTCCTTATCTTATATACTTAAAATAATATCTTTAGTCTTATTAGTATATAAACTAATAACACCCTCAGCCTCTCTAATATAGTATTCTCTCACTAAGAGGATAAAAAACCTAAAAAAGTTTTATTTAAGGTGAAGCCTAAAATTATACTTTCAGAAACTATACCTCTTATATTAAATAGAGGTATCCTATAACTTTATATAGTAATTACCGCTATCTATACTAAAAGTATTAAAGATAAAAGCTAGCTTTTATTAATATATATAATACACCTAAGATACTTAAGAAGGTATATATTAAATAACATATACATAGTATATACCTTACCTCTATATACTAACTAGAGGCTTTATTTAACCTCTTATATATAGTATAAAAATGATAACTTTTAAGTAATAACGCCGCCACACTTAATAAATAGCTTAAGTAGCAAATAAAGTATCTTAACTAAAGTTTCAACTTTATACTACTTAACCTCTGTAAGGTATATCTTTATACTTTCGTTAATAGCTTTTTTACTAATAATACTAACCTCTTATTTTAACTGGAATTTATAATAATCCTAAGCTAAAAGATTATAACTAGTAATAGCTAGTTTAACCTTTATAGTAACCTTATATATTACTTATTTAGTAAAAGTAAAAACGTTACTAGAACTATACTTACTTTAGAAATTTATACTATAGTAGCTAGTATAAACTTTACCTATACTATAGCTATATGATTTAAGAAGATCCTTAAGCACCAAAAGCTTCCTCAGATCCTAACTATTATATATACTAACTTATACTTACTTTATAAATACTTTATAAAGTTTAGTATCACTAAAAAGAGATATCTAATAATTAACATTATAGCGTTAAGGTAGTTATATAAGTGCTATAAGCTCTATAGAATATAGTAAATTAACAGAGATAATAATATTACTATTATCTCTATAAAAGGTACTCTAAACTGTATCCTCAAGACATTTATCAATTTAAAATATATAACTATTTAAATAGAAAGATAGGTAACTTAAGTAAAGTAAATAAATAGATATTTAGATATTATTCAGGCAAAAGGATATAAATTACAAAAGGCACTATCTTTTTATATAAATAGATAGACACCAGAGTATATAATAAAAAGAAAGGTTACCAGTATCAGTTACGCTATACCGTAGGGTATATAGCAACTATATATACTGCTATATATATAGCAGTATATCCTCTATAGCCTACTAGCTATACATACCTAGTATCTAGCGTCAGCTATAGCTAAATAGTATAGTAATTAGTAAGCAATTACCACGCTATAAATCTAGAGTTTTATATAGCGCCACACGCTATATAATATAGCAATAATAATAACCGAAAACCAGAATACCAGTTTGCATCCATACAATAAGATTACGTATAGTATGTAATTATCCTAACGATTAAACTAACAGTATCTTTTACCACCTTAAAAGTTTAAATTACTATCTGTAACCTCTCAGGTAATATTAAATACTTTATAGCTAATTTTACCTTAATAGAAAGCTTCAGAAAGCTGCTATATAGCCTCTATAATAGCTGGAATAATATCATTTAGTAATATTATATCTAATTAACTATAGATTATAAATATATAACTTTAGGTATATATTTTAATTAGTAAATAAGTTAGTAACAGTATAAAATTATTAATCTAAAATACCTCCATAACAGAGAAAGTATAGCTAACAACTTAAGTTTTATATATAGTATCTTACTACTTTTGAGACTATATTTTACTTACTATCTTTATTATAAGATATTAAAGCTTAGGAAACTAAAATATATTATAGTATATAGTAGCTATATACTGAAGATAGAGGTTACCTATAATACTAAAGTAGTTATAGAGATTAGTTACCTATATAGTAGGATTCTTCTTTATATTATAATATTAATATTAAAATACCCTACCTATATACTTAAGAATCTAAGTTATTATATAAACTTAGTTTAACTATTTATATTAATATTCTTAAGTTCTTACTAAGTAGAGGCTATAGATAGCTATATAAAGTCTCAGAGCGTTCTCTAAAAAATCTATAATATCTTTAATATAGATATTTTCAGTAGCCTTAGGGAAAAGTTAAAGCTTCTCAGAATAGATTAACTTTATAAAAGTAAACCTATTAAGAATATTAGTTCGAAATACTAGTTTTCAATATTACTGTAGATTCTTTGCTTTTTTCACCTTAGAAAAACTCTATATAAGAAGCTTTTAAAGAACCTCTTACTTAAGGTTTCTTTAAATAGCTACTTGAAATTAAGGTAATTCTATAGGTTATAAGCTTTAGCCTCTACCTGAAAGATATTATACTAGGTAATCTACTAACTAGCTTTCTTAAGTATTAAAGTAAAGGTATTTTCGGTATATATCTTAGTATTTAAGATATATAAAATTATTATAATATATGCATTTTGCCTGGTGGCCCTTTAGTATTATAAGATTCTTAATTGTTAGATATAATTAGGAGGCAAAATCTGGTATATATTATATATAACTAAATATAGCCACTTACGCTACGTAAGGCTTTATTTTAACTGGTTTAAGTGGGGTAAAGCCTATAGAGGCGCTGCAAGTACCTGAGGCTTAAACGATATAAACTCTGCCGCTTAAATATGTTATTTCTGATAATTAATAATAAAGAAATCTTTGCTTTACTTAAAATAACTTACGCAAATTATATCAACTAAGTTAATAGTTAATATAAAGAAAGTATATTGATTATTATTTAAGAAAGAAAATATGAGGAATAATATAAGAAATACCAGAGAGGAATATAGCTGGGAAACATAATTATTACTAAGATTTAATTATTATATTCAGTATTTTTGTAAGAGTTTACCCTAAAACTATACTAATATAGTAGGCTATATAAAATAATTTAAAACTTCTATACTTTAATTTAATTCTACTAAAGTCTATTTACTTTACTTTCCTATAATTTCTAACTGGTTAATTTTTTTAGGATGAATTTCCTTTTCTTTTTACTAAAGTAGAATCTTTTCGCTGTAGGTAGTAATGAGGGTAAATATCTTTTGCAATAGGTAATTATTATAGAATACTATAAAAAGCTTATAATTCCAGTAGATTTTATAGAGGTTTCCTATTAGAAATAACCAGAGAATTACCAGAACTTCCTATATGATTTCCCTAGAATTTCCCTAGAATTTCCCTAGAAGTTTATATAGGAAATTACCAGGATTTTCTATTGAACTTCTTTAGAGTTTCTCCAGGGTTTTCTAGTAGAATACCAGAAGGATTCCTAATAAAACATCTGAGAAATCTAGATACATTCCTCCTCGGAAAGAGAAGAATTATCAGCTTTTATAGTATTATTTTACCAGCACCAAAGTATAATATAAGTTAACTATTAACCTTAAGATATACTTTATTTTAGGATACTAAGTTTTCCTAATAAGTTATAATAAGTTTAATAGCTTCAACAATAACCTTAAAATCCTACTAGAAGGTAATAGTAATGATACTATTATTATATAATATTAGATATAATATACTTTTGAGGAAGATAGCTTTACTAAATCTGCTCTTAGGTTATTTTTCAAGTTATATTATAGTAAGAAGCTTATTATTTTCAATAGGGATAATAATTATTAGAATCCTCTAGAATTAAGTAATAGTTTTAATTCTCTATTACTATTAGTAGTAAATATATAGATAATACTACTATCTCTATATATATTCTTATACTTAAGAGTCATTACTTAAGTTTTCATCTAACTCTGACACTTCTAGCTTCTTACCTACTAAGTATTTCTAATCTATCATTTTGAAGTAGTTAGTTATTCGCTCTACTATCCTCACGCCTCTATAAGGTAAACTAGTTATAATATAATTTAGAGAAGCTATATCTATAATAATACTTAGAGTAATAAATATACTTATACTTATACTGCTTAGTATTAGTATATTCTATATAGTCTCTTCTAATATATCGTTTTTCTTATATTTCATCAATTTAAATTACCCTAGTATTAAATTTGAAATATCTATAATATATTCTATGAAAATTAAAGAATGATAATTGTTACATAACAATAGAAATATCTATAGATAGTCTCTAATAAATAGAGAATAGTTACCTCTATATATCTTATAGAGATAGGAATATATAGACTTCATTATTACTTTTGATATCTAGCTTTAATATATCTTTTGAATATTCTTAATAAGGTAGAATATTCAATTAAATAGTATACTCTATGGATACCTAGGGGGTACTACTATTATTACTAAATATATAGTAATACTTCCTTATACGTTTAGTTTACTATTAAGACTAATATTAATTTTAACTCTAAGGTTAATATTAATAATATCTATATTAATAACTATATTATACTATATATCATTAATGCTACTATAGTATTGAATAAAGAGAAGAAAGATATAGGCTTATATTTATTATAGTCACTTTTTAACAATTATCATAGAGATTATATAATATCTATTACTAGCTAGTTATATTTATCACTAGCTATTAATAGTTACTAGCTATTAACTACTATTAGTAAGTACTTCCAGCTGGTAGCAGTTACTATATTTAGTTTTACAACTAGAAGGTATATTATAACTACCAGCTATAGTTACCTATTATAGGATTGAAGCCTACTGAACTTACTAAAATAGCAAGAACCAGCCAGACGTTAAACCACTAGGTTAAATAGAATTTAATACTACTATAGTATTTAATACTACTATAGTAATTAATACTACTATAGTATTTAATACTACTATAGTATTTAATACTACTATAGTATTAAATATTACTATAGTATTTTATATTATTTAACGTATACTTAATTCATAAGTAAAGGTTATATAATAGTCACTTAATGTATGAAATACTAGCATATACTAAAGTTCTTCTATTTGTATTACTACTAATATAAATATAATCTTTTAATCTAAAGATCTTACATTAGAGGTAAAACCTATAAGGAAAATAGTTTGTATTATATATGTTAAGGTATATATCAGTATTAGTAAAGTAGAGTATTATTCTGTATTCTTTTACTATATATATTTATATAACCTATTCTATAGAGCTTCTTATTACTACTTCAGAGATATCCTTTTAGGTAGTCTACATTGACCTGAATAGATAATAATATTCTCCCCTCTTAAGTTATCAGTAATATATTTACTACTTCTTAAATACTTAATAAAAGCCTAATATCTAAACGTTTAACAACTTATGGATATATAGTTAGCTTACTATCTTAAGAGCTTAGTTAAAAGCTTTAGTATATAGTATACCTTATAGCAAGAATATAGTTAGATCTCGTATTCTTACTTACGTTCTCTAAAAGAGACATTATTTTAATACTTAGCTTACTATTCGAAGAATTAATGAAAAAGAAGGTTAAAAGTGTTATTATTAGTAGTATCATATAAAGTATTTAACGTAACTGTTCTTTCTATAACGATTATAAGCACTATACGCTTTTTATTATTTATATAATTAAAGATAAAGATTAAAATAGAATATATAAGAACTTAAAACCTATAGTTTGATACTTTAGAAATTATAGTAAGTTGAAGATTTTCATTTAACTACTAATAATATTGATAGAGTAGCTAATAGTTAATTTTAGCTACAATTGTGACCTTCCTCAAATATAAAGATATAATCATATAGCTCTATACTATGACTTAAGCTTACACCTACAGTGGGGGGATATTGAAGACGGTCAATGACTATAATCCTCACCAAAAACCTACTAATCTTAGTGTTTTGAAATGCCATTTTCTAAATATCAGTAAGTATGATTAATATATAGATTAAAATCTATGTAGATAATTATACAATATTAATCCTATACATACAGAATGTTTTAGTAGTACTTTTATATAATAATACAGGAAAATTATAAAGAAGGAAGTAGATTTCAAATTCTGAATTTCATCCACTAAATGCCCTGTAATATGCCCTGAAGCAAAAAATTCAGATTTCTAACTTTCGTTCTTAAAATATTAAAGGTGTAATTATAGGTCAAAAGCTGTGGAAACTTAATATACTATAGAGACGTACAAGAGGTATATATCAGAGTTTTCCAGATTTATTCCACGTATAATTACATAAGTTATTTAATGTTGAAACATCGTGTTTTTGGTGTAAAAACGCTGTTTTTGACGCATTGACCGTTTTCAATGTCCACCCACTGTAGGAAAGAATAAAGCTTAAGAGGTATCTTTAGTAATTAAGAGTATTTAAAGTATTCTTTCCATATTGCCTAAGTTTTTAAACCGAAATACTCGTAATATTATATTATAGAGATACTTCATTCTATAAAATTAAGTATTTCAGTATACTTAAGAAACGTCTGTAGAAATTATGTGGATAGAAAGTAGGTAAAATAAGATATTACGTTATATTATAATCACGATATAGAGCAGAAAGTTGATATTAGCTAAGTATATATCTTGATTATAATATTAGTTAGCCTGACTTAATAATATAAAATACTATTGGAAGTGATATTATTAAGATTAACCTTTCTTCAAAGTTCGAATATGTGGTAATTCTAGAAATGTATATGTTATAAATAAAATAGGTCTTCTACTAATTATCTCTAATTATTCAAACTTCTGAGAAAACGCTATTAAACTCTATTTCTTATACTTATATATATATATCACTTTTATAATAACCTCAGGTATCCTTTCTTTAGCTACTTTATAATATATAAGAAGAGTATTATCTAAATATGAGAGAATATAGATAGTTATATTTTAGTTATGAAAGAAATAAGATTCCTGTAGGTAAGTTATAAAGTTAAAAGACTTTGAAATATTATATAAAAAGTTTAAATAACGGACTAAATATACTTGAAAGTGTGTTTAAAGTCTATTTACACTCGAAATACTATTCTATAATCTGAAATCTATTTATTAATTTCACTTTGCTTGGGATGTTATATATATTCTTAATATTATTTAGAAATATATGAATAGTATTTAACTGAGCACATTAAGGTTAAGGTATATTATATATTCTGTAACTACTTGAAAAACAATATCAACTAGTATTGCTCTATATATTCTTTATATCAAATTCAGTAATTATATACTATTCGATATATATATTGCTACTTTACACTATTTTAAAAACCTAATAATATTTATCCTATAGGTAGAGGTGCATCCTTTAGATAGGAATCTTTACTATATATTCTAGTAATCTATTCCCTACTAAATACTTTTTTTCTTCGACTTTATAAGTTTAATTCTTACTATCTTAATAAAGAATATTCAGGGTCAATATAATAAACTAGCCATATTTCTCTATATCTTATAAAATACTATTAGGTACTTGAAGAGTATTCTAACTTATATAGTTATATGTCTTTCTTTTAAAGTTATATACTTGATTATAATTAAGGTTACTGAAAGATTAGAATTAAATATACTTAGTTTCATTCTATAATTGGATATAACAAAACTATGGAAAGTATTCTATTTATATTTTAATATATTTAGAATATTACTATTATATTAGTTTAATACTAACAGTCTATTATAAATCTAAGCCTTAAGGTCCATATAGAATACTACTATATAGGCTTCATAGAACTACTATTCGTATAGTTTAGTAAATAGTTTTCATTATAGATATAGAGTCTTTAAGTATATTATAATACTATTGAGATATTCCTAAATTACCTCTTACAATTAGCCTCTAATATTAATAAACTTTCTATCTAAATCCAATCTAGCAGCAAGTAGTAGACTGAATAAATAATACAGAAAATAAGAAATATAATAGTAAATACTGTTGAACTAGTATAGAAAACTAGTAAATAGGTCAAGGGAATTCAACACTCAATAAATCACAAAGGAATAGAGAAATCAGAATAATATCTGAAAACAGTACTGATATTAGTAGAAATGGTGATAAAGATAGGAAGGTCTGATTCCACTAAAGGTGGGAAGCTTCCAGATATATCTATTAAAATAGAGTCTATTTTCAGAAAGGTTAACCTTATATGCAACGGATAAATAGAAGCTATTTACGTACAGGCTACTATATAATCCGTTTATCGAATTCTCTGATATTAAAGTTTAACTAATTTAGAGTATAATTTATATAGGTTATATATATTAAACTCTAATAATTGATCTACTAGAATAAAAAGAAAATATAGGATTATGAGAGTAAAGTAGAATACTTAATCCTTATTTACCTAATATAGGGTATTTGGAATAAATAAAGTAATAGTAAAAGCTATCACTCTAATATCCGCCCGTAAGGTATATAAGATAAATATCTTTTATAGCTTAAAAAGGTAGTAAAAACTCTGAAATCTATATAGCAAAAATAGAGAAAATAAAAGTCTGAAAAATCTAAAATTATAAAAAGTATAAAGGAAAAAACTTCAGAAGAAAAGAAAAGAAAAGTCTGAAAAGTCTAAAACTTTTTATAGGTAAAAAGGAAATAATTATTTTTCAGAAAATAGATAATTAGTATTATTTTCTTTATAAGAGGGCAGAATATTATTCTCAAAGTTATTCTGTAAAGTCCTCTTAATAATATTATTAAATTTAAGTTAGCCTAAAAGCTTCATCAAAACATCAGTAATATAATTATTTATATTAATATAATAGAGATTTATCTTATTATCTCTCATAAGGTCTCTAATATAATAATAATAAGTATTAATATACTTAGCTTTTTTATAGAATTTAGTATTTTTAGTAAGGCTTTTAGCTGATTAATTATTAATAAAGATAATAAGCTTATTAATAGCCTTAAATCCCAGAGACTTATTAATAAAGCTATAGTTATTAAATAAGTAAACAGTATCTTTAGTAGTATCTGCTAGAGCTATATACTCAGCTTCATAAGTAGATAAAGCTACTGTTTTTTACTTAGTTAAACTATAGCTAATAATATTATAAATATCCAGGCAAAATATATAAGTTAAAGTGAATTTTCTATTATTAATATCTCTTACCTAATCTCAGTCTGTAAACCTAAATAAATTCATAATATTAATATTATTATTTGGTTACTTTTGCTTTATACTTATGGTAGTATCTAAGCTCTTCACCCTATATGTGATTCTAACTATACAATTTACCTAGTAATAGTATTTATACTGATACTAACTGACAACTAGTTTAAACGGTAATAAAATTACCTATTATTGTGGATAATTATGCTCCTAGTTATAATATTCAACCTTACAGCGGAGGAAGACCTTATAGTAAAATAATCGGCAAAAGCCTCAGTAAGGCTAAAGCTTAACATACGTAGATGAAAGTAACCACTAAGGTCGTAGGGTCGAGAACCTTTGTGAAATTAATATTATTATAATTATAAATTAACTTATAATTAGAATTCTTTTTTTAGTAATCCTATATCCTATTAAGGGTAATAAAATATTTTTAGAAGGATTTAAAGAAATTCTAGAGTAGGTAGTAACAGCTAGAATAATATCTAGCCTGGTTTTTAAGGCTAAATATAATAAAGTCTCTACTTCTTTTTGATATTCTCATATTTCTTCCTTAGAAGTATTATCTTTATTCTTAAAGAACTTAAATATATTATCTATAGATATATTAAAACTATAGAGATCTTTCTTATTAATTCTAGTAAGAACTTTATTAGTATGTTTAAACTGGTTTATTTCTATAACCTTATTCTTTCTATTAATAACTAAGTTATTACCTAAGAAAGTATTAAATTCCTCTAGATTTTAGATTTTTATATTCTTTTTAAGATTATTATATATATACTTAGAAGTAGTAGAATTATTAGCTTCTAATAGTATATTATTAATATAATATACTAGAATAGCTAAATATGTACTTTTACTAAGAGTAATATTAAGTATAAAAACTTCTTTATTTTAAGGTGATACTTTAAAACTAATTTTATATAAGATAGATTTAAAATGTAAATACTATAATCTAGAGCTCTATTTTAACTTATATAAAGCCTTATTGAGTAAATATATAAAAGGCTAATTCTTATAAGTTTTATGAAAAACTAAACTTTTAGAATCTTAATTATAGATATAGCCAGTAGGTAACTTCATATATATCTTTGTATCTATTTTTAAATATATAAATACAGTAGTAATATTATACTAAATTAAAATCCAGTTATAATAAATAGATATAATAAGTAAACATCTATAACTTTCAAGCCTATAGGTAATACTAAAGGTTTCTAAATAGTTAATTTAAAGTACCAGTTAAAACTCTAAGTAACCTATTTAGCCTTATAAATGGGATTACTAGGATCCAGATTATTAGATTTTATTCTGTAAACTTATCTACCTCCTAATATATTAATATTATTCTTTTTAATAACAAATAAATTAGGTGGAGATATAATAATCGAAACTTCTATAGACTTCACAAACCTAACTCCCTTATTAATAGCTTAAATTCAGTTCTTACTATTTTGAGAACTTATAGTATTTAAAAAAGTAGTTAGCTTATTAAGAGTATTAAGAGACAGAATATATAAAGTAGTATAAAGATTACTATATTTATTAAAAAATAAACTATTATTATAGTTATCATAATTAAAGTTAGTATAAAGTAGTAAAGATGGAAAGTCTTTGATTGTAAGGAGTGTATTCTCTTCCTAAAAATACTGTTTATAGTTCTTTTTAACTTCTGGACTTAAAGAAGAAACCTCTATAGATATAGTGGACTTTTTAAAGTTCTTAATATCTATAACTCTATTAGGATGAGTTATAGATAAACTATCTAAATCTTTATTAGGAGAAGAATCCAAGTTTAAATTACTATTTTCTACTTTATTGGGAGGAAGTAAAAGATTAGTATCCTTAGTAATATTATTACTACTAAACTTAACAGTAATAACTAGTTTCTTAGAAGAATTATTAGATCTAAGTTAGTTAAACTTAGTCTATATAGGTTAACTAAACCTAATAATAACAGTATTACTAAAAATAGATAAATTTTCTTTCTGTTGAGAATTAATCTAATTTTCAAGAATATTAATATCTCTAGATTAAATAATATTTCGAGATCTAAAATCCTAAACTAAATAGGTCTTATAGCTAAAAATAACTATAATATCCTTTTTAGCTTTAGGGTCCAGCTTTTTAGAATACTTATTCTAAATTATATAATAATAGAAACTACCTTAAACTTTTATATTAGAAATCAAAGATAATTTCTTATTCTTTAATTTATATAGAGTCTTAAATCTAATAGAAGAGTATAGTATTCTATGATAAATATAGATTGTAGTAGTAATAACTAAACCCTAAAGGTATGAAGATAAACTAAAGTTCTAGAGAAAGATTCTAACCTTATTAATAACAATTCTTATTGCTTTCTTAATTGAACTATTAGGTTTATAAGTATAGGGTGGTTTTATGTTATAGATAATATTATTATTTAGATAGATAATTTTAATTTTAGTATTAGAGAATTTAAAGCTACTATCTATATTAACGTCTTCAATTCTCTTATTATTATTATTATTATTAGTTATATTAATAAGTTCCTTAAAAGCTAAAGTACCTTCTTCAGAGCTTTTAGTTCTTAATAAGTTTCTCCAGATAAATCTACTATACTTATTAATAAATAAGATAAAGTATTTATAGTAATTGTTGATTTCTGAAGATATAGGTTTGGATAGATTAGAACTAACATAGTTAAGATACTTAAACCTCTTAAAGTTATTAGAGTTTCTATTAACTTTATTAATAAACTTATCCTTAAGGTAAGCTTAATAAGTAGGTAGTTTATCACCTTTACTATACTTATAACTTATATCGTTTATAGTGCTAGTAAGTAATTTAAGAATATTACTAGTATAATCTATTTAATTATACTAGAGTTTTAAGTTATTAATATTATTATTAGTAATAGTATTAAGAATTAAACTTTTACTAGTAGGAAGTGTTATAGGCTATATCTGGATGTCTGGCTAGGGCTGTGCCCAGATATCTGAAACTAACCTCCTCGCTTAAGTGGGGCCCTAGTGGACCCTATATAGTATTATATATACAGACTTTTCTATATACTTATGAAGACTTCTCTTTTACTTCTTAATTCTTAATAAATAGTATTTTATATTACCTTCTAGTTAAATAAGCTTAGGCTCAGCTTTTTATATATTTAGAAGTTAGTTCTATTTATTATATAGATAATATTCAATAGAGTGTAGCTTCCTTTTAGTTAAGTATATAATCTAGTTAAGTATAGCTTCTAGGATATAATATTATATAATAAGTAATTAACTAACTAGTATAAAAAATAATAGAGAATACTAAAGTTTCTCAGCATACTTCTATAGATAGTAACTTTATAAGTAGACTACTTTAGTAGTAGTTGAAGTATATCTTAAGCTTCTTTTACTAGAAGATTAATAAGCTTTTATATAAGTTAGTAAGATAAGATATTATAGTAAATAATAACCTCCAGATAGCTACTATAATAGATACTTCTAGCTTATATTAAGATATTTTAGTAACCTCTTGAATAATATCTATTAGGATAATAACTCTTAAGGTTAATAATATTACTATATTTTTATTAGTAGCTAACTACTAGAGGAAACTTCTTTCTCTTCCTCTGAAAATTTTAGGTAAATATAAGGAATATTCACTATAAACCTAATAGATAAAAGCTAAACTTAAGGTTAACTACTATTTCTTTAATAATAATTAGGAATACTAATATCTAGTTTACTTTAACTTAGATTCTAGTTCTCAGTAAGTAGTTAAAACTTTCTATATAATAGGAAAACTAGAGAATTTCTATAATCTAAATAATTTTATAAGTTATCTAGATAGAATTTATCTAGATCCTAATAACTAACCTTATATTATTACCTAGCTATAAAGTTTTAAGTAGAAGGAAAATAAATATCTAACTATCTTTCTATCTTAATTTAAGAAGATTCTAGTTAATACTAGAGGGTATATATAGTTAGATATAGTCTAGATCTTCCTACTAGAAGCTACTTTACTTCCCTACCTTAAGAAGTTACTTATTATAATAGATTCTTTTATATAATATAGACTTTAATTATCTAAAGTCCAGAATATAACTTAGAAGTTTTAATATCTAAGAAGAATATTAGTTTATTATTAATTACCCTACTAGAAACCTACTATTTATAATATAGAAAGTAATAATATAATAATAGAAGTAGTTAAGAAGTAATAATAATACTAAAACTTAAGTAGCTTCTTCTCTACGCCTAAGAAATACTCTAAAGACTACTTTCTAGAATACTTACTAATATTTTAGATATAGTAAGAAAAGTTATATATATAGAAACTATATAGTATAAGAGAATAAGAAAGCTAGTATAAAAGTTATAAAAGCTAGAGCTACTTGAGATTATACTAAAGATAATTAGGAGGATAATATTTCTCCACCTAATAATAGTAAGGATTTAGGAAAAAAGTAACTTTAGAGTAAAGTTAAGCTCTAAAACTAATAGAGGCGGAAGTAATAAGATAGAGAAAATAATAAAAAAAAGAATAAGTAAGTAACTAATAGTTAGCTACTATTTAGGCTAGAATTAATAGAGGTTACTTTATTAATATACTTATTAATATAGACTATAATATTTATATTATTATTAATACTTCTCTTATAAAGAAATTTTACCTCCTACTAATTAATAAGTTAAAAAGATAGATAAGAAGATATATTAGTAAATTATTACTTAGTAGTATCTAAGAGGTAATTATTCTAACTTTAGAAATTAGTAACTATATATAAAGAATTTATATTTATATTATAGAAGGTCTATAGTTACTCTTATATCTTAAGTAGCTATAAATAGAGGATAATTATATTATTTATAATACTGAAGCCTAATAGATAATATATAGAAAGGATAGTATAATAGTATATCTAGAATATTAAGATAAGTTAGTATAGTTTAAGAAGATCCAGTTAGCCTAACTATTTAATATTAATTTATTTATATTTATCTATTAGGATACTATATAATATATTAGTAAGATACTAAACTTCTACTAAGTTATATCTATTAGTTTAGTAGATATTAAGAAAATATTAGTTTTAAAATTAGAGGTAAACCTAAGGGATTATATTTCTATAAATATCTTAAAGAAATTCCTAGATCTTTTCTATCTAGACTTAGTATACTAACTACTCTCCAGCTAACTAAAAATAGATTACTATATTCTATTAATTTCTAATAATAAGAAATAGAAACTACATTTCCTATAGAAATCCCTCTATAATATATTATAGGAGAAGCTTCTAATACTTAAAAAGATATTAGAAGATTTACTTAATAAGGGATTTATTAAAGTAAGTAGTTTCTTTACTAATGTCTTAGTCTTTTGTATAAGGAAGCTAAATAGAGGAATATATTTCTATATAAATTATAGAGTCTTTAATATAATTATAAAGAAAGATTATTATCTCCTCCTCTTTATATTAGAAACTCTCTAGAGGATCACTACTACCTATTAGTATATTAAGTTTAATATTATTACTATATTCTATTAAATTAGAATTAATAAGGTAGATTAGAAGAAAATAACTTTTTAGATATATTATAGCCTTTTTAAATAGATAGTATATCTTTTTAAATTGACTAGTATTTTTACTATATTCTAATAATATATTAATAGCTACTTAAGATAGTTTCTAGATAATTATATTATAATATATATTAATAATATCCTTATTTATATTAGTAGCTTATAAAATAAGTATGAGGAGAAAGTTTATTAAGTATTTAGCTATCTTACTAATATAAACTTAAAGTTAGATCCTAAAACGTATAAGTTCTCTATTACTATAGTTAAGTATATTAAGTTTATTATATTAGTTAGAAAAAGTCTCTCTTATAACTTAGAGAAGTTAGAAGCTATTACTAACTAACTTACTTTTAGTTTACTGAAGGGTATCTATAGTTTTCTTAAATATATAAATTACTATAAGGTTTTTATATTTTAGTATAATATTATTATAGAGTTTTTAAATTATCTAACTTATAAGTCTGTTTCTTTTAACTAGAGACTAAAGTAGTAGGAAGTTTTCCTTATACTAAAATAACTTTTTACTATAAAGTTAGTTTTATAAATATTTAACTTTAATATCTTAATAATAGTAGAGATAAACTATTCTAAATATATTTTAGGAGATATATTAATTTAGAATAATAAGACTAAAGTAAGGTACTTAGTAGTTTTCTATTCTTAATATCTAACTTCTATAATATTCAATTATCTAATTTATAATAAGGAATTCCTTATAATACTAGCTTACTTATAGGTGTAGAAAATAGAGCTGTAAAGTATTAGGAAGTTTAAGATCCTTACTAATTATAAGGATCTTAAGTATTTTATAAGAAAGTAATAACTTATAGAAAGATAAAGTTAATAAGTGGAGAAGTTATCTTAATATAACTTTTACCTTAACTACTAACTAGATATCTAAATAGTAGCTTCTAATATTCTCTCTAGGAGAGAATAGAATATATCTAAAAGATAGAATAACGAGAGATAATAGAGATAGATAATATAGATTATTCTAGATACTACTATCTCTATAAAACTTTAGGTAGAATATATAAATATTACTAATACCTAGGTTTTCAAAGGAAGGCTAAATTTATAAGAGATATAGAATTATACTACTGAGAGAGACTTTTTATATTTATAAATCTTTATAATAATCTAATAGGGAAAATGTAACTTTCTTTCTAACTTCTATATTAAAATCTGGATTACTAAGTATACTATTAATATACTAAGATAGCTTACTTTTAGAGAGAGATTTTAGATACTAAGTAATAAAGAAAATAATAGCTTCCTTAATAAATTTAAAATTAGGTTAATATAGAAATTATATAACTTCTCCTCTATAAGCTACCTAGAGTGTAATAATATACTAAAGATTATAAACTAATATTTCTATTAATCTAGATAATTATAGAGTGTCTACTAATTTATATATAATTATAATACATATAGGGATATTTATATCTAGAGGTAAGCTAAAAAGAGATTTCTGAAACTTCTATTAGTATTTAACTAGTTACACTCTAATCTATTAATAGATTTTATGCCTAACTTACCTCTTATAAAAAGATAAGGTAACTATTACCTCTAAGTTATTATTAATTAACTAAGTAAAGTTTCTATACTGAAGGAGATAGATATAATAGAGGTAGAGGTATATACTTAGTAGTTTCTCAGTTATTACTATAAGTTTTATAGAATACTATATTCTATTATAAATAATAAAAAGTTTAACTAAGTAAGTTACTTCTAGAAGGAATTCTGTAAGTAATAGATATTATATATCTATTAAGTATTAGTTACTATCTATAGACTAATAGAATTATAAAATAAAATAATTATGAGATCTAAGTAATTTTAAGGATAATTACCTACTTACTTTAGGATAACTAAAGTAACTTACTATTAATTATATAGCTAGCTTTCTGTAATTAGTAATATAATATAATAGAGACTATATTTTTCTTTATAGATTATAGATATTATATTAATCTTATCCTAGTTACTACGAAGTATATAGAATCACCTAATAGTAATAAAGTTACTACTTACTAGCTTATTAAGAAAATATAGTTAGTAATAATATATATTTATATAGAGATAGTTACTATTTAGTAGAAATTAGAAACTTAAGTAAATATGATTTAGTTTCTTACAGATTAGTATTAAGTAAGTAATAAAATATAGCTAAATATATCTAACTATAAGTTACTAAAGTTAAGCTGAAAGCTAGTCTAACTATATTATAAATATATAATAGTCAAGATCCTCTTACTATATATTATAAAGTTAAATACCTTAGAATCTATTTACTTATAGTTCTTAATAAATTTACTTCAGAAAGCTACTACTAATCTACTATCTAGGCAGATTATAATTAATAACTAGCTACTATTATTAGTAGATAATAATAGGGAGGCTAAATAGTTAGTGAAAAATATTCTTACTATAAGAATATACTAAGTGGAAAGAGGATACTAATAAGAAGCTTTAGTTAAATAGGAAGAATATATAAACTTTATATAGAAGTCTATTAATATTATTATAGATATAGTAGTATTAGAGTAATATAAAGTGATATATAGGCTAATTATAAATAATAATAGAGACTCAGCCTATAGCTTCTAACTAGGCGGCAGCTAGAGAGAAGGAAGGTAATATTATAGACTATATTAAGATATTTAGCTAAAACTATACTTAAGTATCTAAAGCTAACTCCCTCGCCTAAATAGAGCCCCAGTAGGCTCTATATAGTATTATATATACAGACTTTTCTATATATTTATAAAGGTTTCTCTTTTACTCCTTAGTTCTAAATAAATAGTATTTTACACTACGTTCTAGTTAAATAAGCCTAGGTTTAGTTTTTTACAGAAAGTTAAAATTAATGAAAGTTATTAACTTTAGTTTCTATAAGTAATAACTTATCTCTCTTTATATTAAATAATATAAAATTATTAAAAAAGATAGATAAGATTCCTATAATATTAAGTTTTAATTAACTTAATAAATTAATATCTAACTATAGTATATAATAAGTATTTTTCAGAAGATATTTAATATTTTTAAAGTAATTTTCAAATTACCTTTTAAAGTTAAAATAATTTCTTTTATATTACCCCACTTAATAGGTTTAACAACTTTTATATTATTAAGTAAAAGAGAGGGATCTTGAACTATATAAATAGTAGCATTAGTATTAATAAAGAAAGAAATAGTATTAATCTTATTTTGAAAACTAAAACTTCCAGTATCTTAAATCTTTTCAGAAATTAAAAAACCTAAAGTCTTATTAGTATAGGATTTTAAAAGAGGTTAGGTAAAAGTTACATTTTTAAACTTAATATTCTCTTAACTCTCTTTATTAACTTCTTTAACTTCTTTAGAAGTTAAATTAAGTTATATAAGGTTTTTAGTTATAAAACTAGAAATCTTTTTAATAATATTATCTGCTAAAAGAATATTTACCCCTTCAGAGTTATTATTCTTGTTCTTTTTCTTCTTCTTCTTGTTTTTTATTAATAGAAATAGAGGATAAAAAACTTTTAAGTTTTAAAGTTTTTATCTAGCTAGAGGCCTTTTTAGAATAAAGATCAAAATAGTTCTTTTCAGTATAGTAAGTTTTTTTAAAGTAATTATAAAAGATATCCTTCTACTTCTTCTAAAGCGTTTTAACTTTATTAGAAGACTGCTTAGTAACTTTGTTTTTAAATTCCTTCTTAGTTATAAATTTAACTGAAGAAGTATATATTCTTCTTCTAAATATATCTAATAAATTAGAGAATAAAGAATCTAACTTATAAGAATTCTTATTAAATTTAAGATTTTAACTAAGAGTGGTAATAAAACCCTTATAACGTTTATCTAGACTATTTAGAATATAGGTAATAACTACTTAATCTGATAGTTTAATCTTATTATAGGATAAGTTATTAATAAGTTTTCTTTATCTTATTAAGATACTCTTTTATAGTCTTTTAATTACTAAAGGTAGTTTTAAAAAGTTCTTTATAAGTAAGAAACTTATTGGAGGAATCAGTAAGCTTATAAAGTTTTTTCAGATAATTAAATATATTATATATATTAGTATCATTCTTAATAACTTTCAAAAAGCTATCCTTATAATTTAACTATATATAACTAAGAATCTTATAATACTTATTAAAGTTACTTTTAGTAATAAGCTTAGTTAAATTTATAAACATATTTTTACTAGTAGGTAAAGCTTTTATTTATATAGACTAAATATTATAATTCTAAGTTTCTTTTAACTTAGAGAGAAAGTAGAATTTAGAGTCTCCTATAATCTTCAAAAATAAGTTTAATATATAAAATAGTTATTTAATACAATATTAATTTAGATTCTGGTATAGAATTAAGATACTTAGAGTCTAACTTTAGTAAGATATTATTCATTAATAAGGTTAATAGATAAATAGCTTAATAGTTAATTTATTAGATTAATATAAAGACTGTAACCAATAGAGGTCTAGAGTTTAAATCTTATAAGAAACTACTTTGATTAACAGGCTAGTAAATTATATAATCTAGTTTATAATAATCTTAGTAAACTAATAGATATTTTAATTTATATAGATCTTAATAAATCTATAATATTCTAGTTTATAAAGATCTTAGTAAACCTAAAAATCTAATTTATAAAAAGTTATAGTAAACCAGAAACGCTGGTTTATAGAAGGTTTTAGTAAATCTAAATATAAGAAATCTTAGCTTCTGCGACTTAATTATCTCTTTCTCTAATCTAGCAGTAAGCTTACTATCTTAACTAGTAAGATCTTCTTATAAATTTATCTAGTATCAAACTAATTAATTAATATAGAGATTTAGTTAGTTATTAGCTGAAGTTAAAAATGAAATAAGCTGTGAAGCTTTATAGAGATAGTTAAGAGAGGCTTTTTAGAGATAAATAGGTAAAGGAAAACTTAAAGTTAGTTAGTATAATCTTTAGTATAATCTAAATAGATATTAGTAAAAGTATAGATATTAATACTTATAGAAAATAAAAATTAGAAAATAAGAAAGTAATAAGAATATAAAAATTAAGCTTATAATCTGTTAAATTAGTATAGAAAACTAGTAAATAGATTAAGGGAATTTAACACTTAATAAATTACAGAAGAATAGGGGAATCAGAATAATATCTAAAAACAGTACTAATATTAGTAGAAATAGTAATAAAGATAGGAAGTTCTAATTCTACGGAAGGTAGGAAGCTTCCAGGTATATCTATCAAAATAAAGTTTATTTTCAGAAAGGTTAACCTTATATACAATAGATAAATGGAAGCTGTTTATATACGGGCTACTGTATAATCTATTCATTAAGTTTTCTGATATTAGAGTTCAACCAATTTCGAGTATAGTTCATATAGGTTTTATAAATTAAACTCTAATAGTTAATTTACTAGATTAATTAGAAAACATAGGGTTATAAGAGTAAAGTAGAATACTTAACCCTTATTTACCTAATACAGAGTATTTAGAAGAAAAAGAGTAATAGTAAAAGCTATAACTCTAAAAAATACTAATATGATTATATTCTTAATAGAGATTCTAATAAGCTAATAGTAAACTAACCTAACCCTAAATAAAACCTAAGCTCTCAAAGAAATCCTTATAAGATTTTAAAAGAATTATTAAGTAATTCTAGAAATTATATAAACTTTTTATTCAAAAAGAAGCCTCTTTTAATTACTATTTACTTTCACAATAATATTCTTTAGCTTTTAGTATAGAAGATAACTATATGAATATAAACTTAGGATTAATTAAACTTTTATTAAAGAACAAATAGATCTTTAGTAGTTACTATAAATTAGAATCTGACCAAAGATTTAAATATCAATTAGTAACTTCTATATAATCTAAAGGCTTTTATATAGCTGAATTATTAATGTATTTCACTATTATCTTCCAGAATACTATAAAACTCCTCACTATAATATTGAAAACCTTAAGAAAATATACTACCATTAGTAAGAGCCTAAGTAAGTATTTAAAGAATTCTTTATTAAATTTAGATTAGTTATAAGTAATATTTGGGGTAATATTTAGGTAGAAAGTATCTAACTAATCTACTTATAACTAACCTTCTTCCACTAGATTTTAATAGGTACTATTAGTTATAATATCAGCTAAATAGATTATTATACTATAATTCAGTATCACTATGTAATTAATATAGATCTTAAGTTTCTTAATATACAGTTATGAATATATAACTAGCTCTAATTCTACTTACAGAAAGAATACTTAGTTAATTGTAATAGAAATATATAAATAATTAGTATATATATAAGTTATATTACTCTCATACTAATATATTATTACTATAATACCAGCTACTCAAATAGACACCAGCTACTTAAACTGAAACAACTAAATTAATAAACCAAAACAACCTCCCTTAAACCTAATCCCTCAGTAATAGAAATATAGGAGAAAAAGTATAGAAAGGTATATTCAATAAAGAACGCTCTATTCGCAGATCTATACTATATGTAGTATCTTAATTGCAAAGTAGTATTTCAGATTATAAAGAATAGTAAAATTAATAGATTCTATATTTTCTGCTACTATTTCCTAGTTCTAAATAATAAATATAAGCTTATAATATATATATATACTACTTATATTATAGCTAAAGCCTTAAGCTAAAATCTAAACTTATTATAATTCTTCCCTTAAGCTGATAATAAACTCTATATTGTAAGTTTAATAAAACTATCTATAGGTTCTTAACTATTTCTATTTTAGCTATTTCAGTATATAATCCTTTCTTTCTTAATTCCTAATAGCTAGCTTTATTTACTTATTATATACATACTGGTAGTTATTTTAGAATAATTGTGTTGGTTTCACTAGAGGAAGGTATACTATATATATATTACCTACGGTATGCTAATAGAGTTAAAGATATTAATATTTATAGTGTATAGCCTATCGGCTATATATAGGCTTAATCTAGATACCCTAGGTAATTAGTTACTAATTGCCTGGTAGGTGGTAATAACTAGTAGCTAGTTATTACCAGTAGCTAGTTTCTACCACTAAGCTATACTATATAGATAATATACTATAGAATCATAATAGCTTTATAATTATTATATTATCAATACTGGCAAACTTTCTTTTTACCTTATAATTATAATATACTATATTTTATATATAAGATAAAGTCAATTAAATAACATATATTCTTTCATATGATAACCTTCTAAATTCCCTTCTTTTATTCTAAATAAATAATCTATTTCTCCATATAAATTATAACATTATTTATATTAAGGAATCTCTCTAGAATATAGTTTGGAAACCCTTTAGTAAAAATACTAGCAAAGGTATCCTTACTATTAATTTACTATACCTTATAGAGTTCTTAATATTTATATAATTTCCTTAAGGTTATAATATTAATTACAAGCCTCTTCTCCTTTATAATACTTAGTCTCATTAGGCATTGATATAATAAAGATAAGTTAATATAGATCATTATAGAAACGGAAGAAAGGTTACAATAAGTTATAATCTTTCGTAAGAATATAGTAATAATATATGTAAAGTTTATATCAGTAACTATAATATAAATCTCTAAGGTAAGTATACTTCTAGTTACTTTTTTACTTTCAGTTAAAAAGTAATAAACTAAATTACCTTAGATTATAAACTTTCATTTACTGGTAGCTATCTCTTAACCCAGAATTATTATACATTCCAGTTAAAATAATAGGTTAATATTATTAGCAAAGAAGCTATCTATAAAAGCATAAAAGTATATCTTAGAGAGGGTAAGAGGAATAAGAATTAACCCTTAATTGAAATATTCTATTTGCTATTTCATATACTTATTGAGAATAGTAATATTATTACTAAATAGTTATTATTATTATACTATATATAAGAGGTTAAAAATACCTCAGGCTAGCAGATTAAAGTAATATATACTCTATATATATATTATTTAATATAGCTTTTCTTGAGTATCTTAGGGTTGATAAGAATATTAATAATAGTAAGCATATATTCTTAGTCTTTTAACTTAAGAAGAAGGTTTTTACCTTAGAGGGGAAGTATATGTCTATTAAATACTAGTGGTGTTAATTTTATAAGGAAGATTATGGATTTTACTATAAGGAAGATCTTTACAGGTTCTTTATCCTCTTATTAAGTAAGAATAGTATTAGAAAAACTAAGAATATTATTAGTTTATATACTGGATATACTAAATACTTTATTATTAGGTTGAGAGATAAGAAAGTAAGAATTATAAGTAGATATTTCTATATATAATTATTCTTTATAATACTTTAAGTATATTATCCACTAGTATATATATACCTCAGCTAAGCTATAACGTAGTTTAATAATTATTATTATAAATTCTAAAGGATATTAATCTTTAAGATAAATAGGTAACTTAACTATAATATATCTTATAAGTTTAATTTTAACCTAAATATAAATTTAAATAGAATTACTTAACTAGAGGAAGAAGATTTCTTCTTTTGTTAATATAAAGATAATAAGTATAATTAAGTTTTAGCTACTTCTCTAAATTATAGGAAATTAAGTAAGAATTACAAACTTTCTATTATCTCTAAATATTACAGGGTATATCTAGATGTCCAGCTGGGGCTGTACCTAGGTATCTGAAGCTAACCCCCTCGCCCGAGTGGGGCCCAGTAGGCTCTATATAACACTATATATACAGACTTTTCCAAATACTTATAAAAGCTTCTCTTTTACTTCTTAGTTCTATATAAATAGTATTTTATACTATCTTCCAGTTAAATAAGCTTAAGTCTAGCTTTTTATATATTTAGAATTTAGTTTTATTTACTATATAGATAATATTAGATAAAATATAGCTTCCTACTAGTTAAATATATAATCTAGTTAAACGTAGCTTCTAGAATATAATATTATATAATAAGTAACTAACTAACTAATATAAAGAATAATAGAGGATACTAAAGCCTTCCAGAATATTCTTATAGATAGTAACCTTATAAGTAAATTACTTTAGTAGTAGTTATAATATACTTTAAGTTTCCTCTACTAGAGGATTAATAAACTTTTATATAAATTAGTAAGATAAGATATTATAATAGATAGTAACCCCTAAGTAGTTACTATAATAGAAACTTCTAGCTTATATTAAGATACTTTAGTAACCTTCAGAATAATATCTATTAGGATAATAGTCTCTAGGGTTAATAATATTACTATATTTCTACTAATAGCTAACTATTAGAGAAAACCTCTTCCCCTACTTCTGAAGTTTTCAGATAAGCAGAAGGAATATTAAATATAAGCCTAATAGATAAAAGCTAAACTTAAGATTAACTACTATTTTTTTAATAGTAATTAGGAATATTAGTATTTACTTTACTTCTATTTAGACTTTAGTTTCCAGTAGGTAGTTAAAACCTTCTATATAGTGGGAAAATTAGAAACTTCCTATAATCTAAATAATTTTATAAGTTACTTAAATAGAATTTTCCTAGATCCTAATAGTTAGCTTTATACTATTACCTAGTTATAAAACTTTAGATAGAAGAAAAATAAATACTTAACTACTTTTCTATTCTAATTTAAAAAGATTCTAACTAATATTAGAGGATATATATAGTTAGATATAGTTTAGATCTTTCTATTAAAAGCTATCTTACTTCTTTATTTTAAGAAGTTACTTATTATAGTAAACCTTCCTATAAAGTATAAGTTTTAGTTATCTAAAGTTTAGAATATAGTTTAGAAGCTTAGGTATATAAAGGGGATATTAATTTACTACTAATTACTTTACTAGAGATTTATTACTTATAATATAGAGAGTAATATTATAATAATAGAAGTAGTTAAAAAATAATAATAATATTAAAGTTTTAGTAGCTTCTTCTCTACCTCTAAGAAATATTCTCAAAACTACTAGAATCTCTATAAATATTTTAATTATAGTAAGAAAAACTATATATATAGAAACTATATAGTATAAGAGAATAAGAAAGCTAGTGTGAAAATTATAAAAGCTATAGCTATTTCAGATTATACTAAGAATAATAAGGAGGATAATATTTCTCCACTTAATAATAGTAAGAATTTAGGAAAAAAGTAACTTTAGAGTAAAGTTAGACTCTAGAGCTAATAGAGGTAGAAGTAATAAAATAGGGAAAATAATAGGAAAAGAAATAGGTAAGTAACTAATAGTTAGTTATTATTTAGACTAGAATTAATAGAGGTTACTTTATTAATATACTTATTAATATGGACTGTAATATTTATATTATTATTAATACCTCCCTTATAAAGACACTTTACCTTCCGTTAGTTAATAAGTGAAAGAGATAAATAAGGAGATATACTATTAGGCTATTATTTAGTAATATCTAGAAAGTAACTATCCTAACTCTAGAAATTAGTAATTATATATAGAAAATCTATATTTATATTATAGAGAGCTTTTAGCTATTTTTATATTTTAGGTAGCTATAAATAGAGGATAATTATATTATCTATAATATTAAGATTTAATAGATAACTTACAGAAAGAGTAATATAATAGTATATCTAAAATATTAGGATAAACTAATATAACTTAAAGAGATCTAGTTAATCTACCTACTTAATACTAATTTATTTATATTTATCTATTAGTATACTATATAGTATACTAGTAATATACTAAGTTTCTACTAAATTATATCTATTAGTCTAGCGGATATTAAGAAAATATTAGCTCTAAAAGTAGAGATAAACCTAAGAGATTATATTCCTATGAATATCTTAAAGAAATTTCTAGATCTTTTCTATTCAGGTTTAGTATATTAACTACCCTCTAGTTAACTAGAAATAAATTACTATATCTTATTAATCTCTAATAATAAAAGATAGAAACTAAACTTTCTATAGGGATCCCTCTATAATATATTATAAAAGAAGCTTCTAGTATTTAAGAAACTCCTAGAGAATTTACTTAATAAAGAATTTATTAAAGTAAATAGCTTCTTTATAAATATTCTAATTCTCTTTATAAAGAAGCTAGATAGAGGAATATATTTCTATATAGATTATAGAGTCTTTAATATAATTATAAAGAAAGATTATTACTTCCTCTCTCTTATATTAGAAACCCTCTAGAGAATTACTACTATTTATTAATATACTAAACTTAATATTATTATTATATTCTATAAGATTAAAATTAATAAAGTATATTAGGAGAAAATAGTTTTTGAAATATATTATAGTCTCTTAAAATAGATAGTATATCTTTTTCAACTTACTCATACTTCTACTATATTTTAATAGGAAATTAATAGTTACTTATAATAGTTTCTAGATAATTTTACTATAGTATATATTAATACTATTCTTATTTATATTAATAATTTATAAATAAAATATAAAGAGAAAGTCTATTAGATATTTAGCTATCCTACTAATATAAACCTTAAGTTAGATCTTAAGAAATATAAATTCTTTATTATTATAATTAAATATATTATATTTATTATATTAGTTAGAAAGAGTCTCTCTTATAACTCTAAGAAGTAGGAATTTATTACTAACTAGCTTCTCTGTAACCTACTAAAAGATATTTATAGTTTCTTTAAGTTTATAAATTACTATAAGATCTTTATAATTTAGTATAATAATATTATAAAGTTTTTTAACTATTTAATTTAGAAATCTATTTATTTTACCTAGAGACTAAAGTAGTAGGAAATCTTCTTTATACTAAAATAACGTTTTATTATAAAGTTAGTTTTATCGAAATTTAATTTTAATATTTTAATAATAATAGAGATAAACTATTTAGAGTATACTCTGGAAGGTATATTAACCTAAGATAATAAAGTTAGAGTAAAATATCTAGTAGTTTTCTACTCTTAATACTTGACTTTTATAAAGTTTAATTACCTAATTAATAATAATAAGCTTCTTATAATATTAGTTTATTTATAAATAAAGAAAGTAAAGTTATAGAATATTAGGAAGTTTAAAATTCTTACTAATTATAAAGGTTTTAAGTATTTTATAAAAAGATAATAGCTTATAAAGAAATAGAGTAAGTAAGTAGAGAAGTTATTTTAGTATAATCTATACCTTAAATACTAGCTAAATATCTAGATAATAGCTTCTAATATCTTCTTCTAGAGGGAATAAGATACTTCTAAAAAGTGAATAATAAAAAGTAATAAAGATAGATAATAGAAATTATTATAAATACTACTATCTCTATAAAATCTTAGGTAGAATATATAGATATTCTTAGTATTTAGCGTTTTAAAAGAAAACTAAATTTATAAAAAATATAAGACTATATTACTAAAAGAAACTTTTTATACTAATAAAATTTTATAATAATTTAGTAGGGGGAATATAACTTTCCTCCTAATCTCTATATTAAGATTCAGATTACTAAGTATATTATTATTATATTAAAATAATTTACTTTTACAGAAAGATTTCAGATACTAGATAGTAAAGAGAGTAATAAGTTTCTTAATAAACTTAGAATTAAATTAATATAGAAGTTATATAACTTCTCTCCTATAGGTTACCTAAAGTATAATAATATACTAGAAATTATAAGCTAATACTTCTATTGATCTGGATAATTATAGAGTATCTGCTAATTTATATATAACTATAATATATATAGGGATATTAATATCTAGAAGTAAGCCAAGAAGGAATTCCTAAAGTTTCTACTAATATCTAACTAATTACACTCTAATCTATTAATAAACTTTATTACTAACTTACCTTCTATAAAAAAATAAGGTAGCTATTATTTCTAGGTTATTATTAATTAACTAGGTAAAGTCTCTATATTAGAGAAGATAGATATAATAGAGATAGAAGTATATACTTAGTAGTTTCTTAATTACTACTATAGATTTTATAGAATATTATATTCTATTATAAATAATAGAGAGTCTAACTAAGTAAGTTATATCTAGAAAGAGTTCTATAAGTTAATAGATATTATATACCTATTAAATACTAGTTACTATCTATAGACTAATAGAATTACAGAATAATATAACTAGAAGATTTAAATAATTTTAAGGATATTTATTTATTAATTCCAGAATAATTAGAGTAACCTACTACTTATTATATAGTTAACTTTCTATAATTAGTAGTATAGTATAATAGAGACTATATCTTTCTTTATAGATTATAAATATTATATTAACTTTATTCTAGTTACTAAAAAGTATATAAAACTACTTAGTAGTAGTAAAACTACTATCTACTAGCTAGTTAAGAAAATATAGTTAGTAATAATATATATCTATATAGAGATAGCTACTATTCAGTAAAAGTTAGAAATTGTTACAGGCTAGCCCTATATGGAACACGCTACGGAACACCCTACTTAAGTGCAGCCAGACAACAAGTGGACAACTTGTTATTATATACCTTTTAACGAGGCTATATAATATAGCTTAATTAGTAGTACTATTTATATACGTACGCCTATATATATAGATACTGAAGACTGAGATATTATTAGCTGCAACACTACGCCCCCCAGTCGGGGCTAGCCTTTCATATACAACAAGTCACCCTAATAGTCTAGGGTTCAATCTATAGCTACATATAGCGATTTATATATAGATATTCCCTGGCTAACAGTAATACTGGGGGTATGTTACTTAAGCGCTCGGAAGCTCCTACTGTGAGGCTATAACAGGTAGGTAGCGTAGCGTGGCAGGAGCGGGAGAGGGGAGGTAGTATTACAGGCCAGCCCCATACGGAACACGCTACAGAACACCCTACTTAAATGCAGCCAGACAACAAGTGGATAACTTGTTATTATATACCTTTTAACGAGGTTATACGATATAGCTTAATTGGTAGTACTGTTTGTGTGCGTGCGCCTGCGTATATAGATACTGAAGGCTGAAATGTTATTAGCTGTAATATTATACCCCCCAGTCGAGACTAGCTTTTTATATATAATAAGTCACCCTAATAGTCTAGAG
Source organism: Colletotrichum lindemuthianum (assembly GCA_001693025.2). NCBI lineage: Eukaryota > Fungi > Ascomycota > Sordariomycetes > Glomerellales > Glomerellaceae > Colletotrichum > Colletotrichum lindemuthianum. Next base: position 302,815 of record MASP02000195.1, on the reverse strand, counting down.
TTTAATCTATAGCTATATATAGTAATTTATATATAGATATTCCCTAGCTAACAGTAACGCTGGAGGTATATTATTTAAACGCTCGGAAGCCCCTACTGTGAGGCTATAACAGGTAGGTAGTATAATACAGTAGGAGCGGGAGAGGGGACGTAGTGTTACAGGCTAGCTCTATATAGAATATGCTACAGAACACCCTACTTAAGTGCAGCCAGATAATAAGTGGACAACTTATTATTATATACTTTTTGATGAGGCTATACGATATAGCTTAATTAGTAGTACTGTTTATATACGCACGCCCGCATATATAGATACTGAAGGCCGAGACGTTATTAGCTGCAACGCTACGCCCCCCGGTTGGGGCCAGCCCTTCACAGAAATCTAGATAAAAAAAATTAGTTCTCTGTAAATTAATATTAAATTAGTAATAAAGTATAGTTAAATATATCTAACTATTAGTTACTAAAACTAAGCTAAAAGCTAATTTAGCTATATTATAAATATATACTAATAAAGATCTTCTTACTATATATTATAAAACTAGATACTCTAGAGTTTATTTAATTATAGTTTTATATAAATTTACTTTAGAAAGTTACTATTAACCTACTATTTAAGTAGATTATAGTTAATAGCTAGCTACTACTACTAGTAGATAATAATAAAGAGGCTAAATAGTTAGTTAAAAATATTCTTACTATAAGAATATACTAAGTAAAGAGAAGATACTAATAAGAAGCTTTAGTTAAATAAGAAGGATATATAAACTCTATATAGAAACCTATTAATATTATTATAAATATAGTAGTATTAAAGTAGTATAAAGTAATATATAGGCTAATTATAGATAATAATAGAAACCTAGCCTATAGCTTCTAACTAAGTAGTAACTAAAGAGGAGGAAGATAATATTATAAACTATATCTAGATATCTAGCTAAAACTATATCTAGATATCTGAAGCTAACTTCCTCGTCCGAATAGAGTTTCAGTAAACTCTATATAATATTATATATGTAAACTTTTCTATATATTCGTAAAAGCTTCTCTTTTACTCCTTAGTTCTATATAAATAGTATTTTGCGCCACCTTCCAGTTAAATAAGCTTAAGTCTAGCCCTTCATACTAAAACCTTAAATTAGAAACTTTAATTTATTATACACTTAGTTATAATTTTTATTTTCATTTTATTAATAATTTAAGACTTAAAAAATAAAGTTTATATAGAAAATAGAATTATACTAAATAATCTTAACTATATTATTATTAATAATACTTTCTACTTTCTTCTTTATTAACTTTTTAAAGAGTAGGCTAGAAGTAATAACACTTTCCTTTTGATAGAGGAATCTAGAGAAAATTAGATTAGCTTCTTCCTTAATTATAAGGAAGACTATAAACTAGTTTTCTTAGTTACTTTCTTATTAAAAAAGGTTTTCCTAGTTAAATATAACTCTTAAGAATTTGAGAAATGACTTTATATTTCTCTAATATTTAGTATGTTTATTCTTATTGGAGAGCGGCAGTGTACTACTTTTAAAAAAAGGAGGAAGACTATTCTTATCTTCTAGCATTTTTGAAGTATTTAGAGATTTACAGATAATAGGAAACGAAATTAGAATAAGTAAGGCTTTTTAAGAGAAATCTCCAGCCTTATTAATACTATTATTACTATACCTACAGGTAAAGTATTCTTATATTTCTACTGGAATATTAAGTTAAAAAGAAATTTTGTTACTTTTATAATATACTTTTATAGTAGTTAAGCGGAACTTTTAAAAACTATAAGGAGGGTTAATAATATATATCTCACTACAAATAGCAAGCAGGCGGAAGGAACCTTACTAATCTTTCTTATTTTACTATATATAAATTAAATACTATAGTAGGAAGCTTATAACTTAAAATATATCAGAATTATTAGAAATAACTGCAGTAGTGCTAATAATCCTCCTTGTATACTTATAGCAAATTGCTTCTTTTACTTTCTTAACTATTTTAACGCTAGTTTAAATACTCTATTTATATCTCGTGAGAGACTCCTTTTACAGCTCCCTCGCCCTCATTAAACCTCCACCCCTGTGGCAGGAAGAGTAATACTATTTACAGGCTATTTAGGTATCTCTTATTACTTAAGCTAAGAATACCTCAGATACCTTAAGCACCTCTGGCGCCCCCAAGTTCTTTTTTAACTTTATTAATACTTAACTGGAGGTTTATAAGTTCTAACTGGTAGTTAAGAGCCTTATTAAGGTTTTTAAATACTAATATAAATAGCCTCTCTTGAAGTTCCTCCTCTTACTATATTTTTAGGTAATTTAACTAGTTTATTATATTAATCTAAGTAATGAAAATGCTAAACTAGCAGCTTTAGAGAGATTTTATAAGGTTATTAGCTATAAGATCTCCTAAAGATATATATTTAACTTTAAAATATTCCTACTAAGCTTCTTATTATAGCTAGTAGTTATAGATATCTATATACTATAGCTTTATATATAATTATATTATTCTAGTAGTTATAAAATATATTATTTAGTAATTATTATACTAGATTCAGACTACTAGATAAAGCTTATATATCTTACCTCTATTAAAAATATTATTTATAAAGTCTACTTACAGGATAATAATAAGGTAGCTAGTAAAGATAGCTTTTTATACTACTTATAATAATATTAAAAACTCTCCATAAGTTATTAAAATAGTAATAGTATCTTATTGATTAGCTTACTATACTATAAGATTGCTAAAGAGGTATATAATATATACCTAAAAACTCTTTTAATTCTTACTATTATCTATAAAGTTAGTATCTATAGTAATAATAAAGCTATCCTATAGATTACTAACCTTATAGTTAAACTTAAAGTAGAAATCTTTAATCTTACGAAGATTCTATATTATTTACTTAATTTTAACTCAGTAGTTATCTCTAGAATTCTAGTTAAAATGAGATAATTAGCTAGCTATATAGATAATATTTAGCTTTATAATAACTATAATATAATTAATAAAGCTGATATCTTATTAATAACGCTTAATCTCTATATAGGAAGCTTAATTATACTGTAGAAAGAGTCTTTTAAGTCTAAGGGGAATATTAAACTATTTAATATACTATATATATTTTATAAGATACTTAAGAAGCTTTTTAATATAAACTATTTAAGAAAGCTATAGCTATTATGTTATCTAATCTTAAATAACCTTAATACTAAGAAACTATTATAGATTCTTACCTCCCTTAAGGTAATACTTCTTTTAGAAGTCTACTAATAGCATAAACGCTTCAGATCTATCTTCTAAGGAAAAGAAGAATATATAGTTATTAATATAAAAAAAAGATAATATACCCCTTAAGTTAGTAATATAGCTTTCCTTTAGCAAATTGAAAACTAAAGTATTTAAAGCTTACCTCTAGATAATACTGCTAGAGGAGAACTTTCAAAAGCTATAAAGTATTTTATTTAGATAGTAAATCTTTCTAAGCTTTTAATAACTAAGTGGTATTTCTATATAAACTACTTTATTAAACGTTACTTGAATAAAAGTATTGACTATATTATACTGAAGTAGCTTAAAATTAAAGTAATTAGTAATTACTATAAGAATTTAAAAGAATATACCTACTATAGTAACTATATAGATCCTATAATTATCTTATAGCTATTAGTCTCTATAAATAATAAGATAAACCTTAATTTTAAAGAGGTATTTATACTTATTAAGTTTATAGATATAAAGTTAGTAGTAACCTAAAACCTTTAAGCTTCTCACAAGAACTCTACTAATCTCACTCCAGAAGTATAATTTAATATAACTTCTAAAATAAACTCTTTCAGCTACTATTATAACCTCAGTATATAAATAAGTAAGTACTACTAAGTAAAATATAGATAATAATAATAGCCTCTACTATAGAACTTCTAAAGTAGAAACCTCTACTTTCTTATACCTTAAGTATTCTCTAATATATAATTTACCTTACAGCTAAAGTTTATCTTTTAAACTTATAATAATCTTTTAGTGTTCTCTTAAAATTTAAATCTTAAGAATTCCCTCTAGCTGATAACTTATATAATCTTATAGCTATAAATGGAAGTATTTAGAAGTATCTTGAAATAACTAAAAGATACTAGCTAAAAAAGCAACTTTGAATAAAAGTCTTCTAGCTACTTTAGTATAGTATCTTATTTATCCTTTATATTTAACCCTCTCTAAAAATATCTAATTTCCTTACCCCCCTATAGTCTTATCTATATAAATAAGATTGTAAAAGAATAAAGTAGGTAACTCTAAAGAAGTTAATAATATAAACTTTACAGTTCTATATAAAGTCTCAGAAAGCTTAAACCTAGCTATAATATAAATATAAAACCTTAAGCTCTTATAGCTACACTCTATACCTTTAATATAAATTACCTTATTAGGTTTTTTACTTAAACTTAACTAAGTATTTAAGCTAACCTTATATAACTCTACTGCAGCTAATAACTCTTATAGCTGATAAGTAACCTTATCAAAATGAAACCTCTTAAAATTATCTTATAGAGAGATTAAATTCCTATTAAAAATATTATCTTATTAAAGAAATATTATAAGTTATAATAATCTTATTTTATAAAGAATTCTATATCTAAAATTAGTAAGTTAAAATATAGCTAACTAAAAAGCTAATAAAAGTATACTTCTTAAAGTAAATAAGGTAGTTACACTTAAGTTCTATATCTATAGTAAAAATAAAATACTTACAGCTATATATATATAGGTAAGCTAAATCTAACCTTATAGTATTATCCTTTTAAGTAACTTTATAAAGCCTCTAATATAACGTTCGCTAGCCTGAAAAGCTTATTAGTATATAGTTATAGAGAAATACTGCTACTTATAAAGTTTCAAGCTAGAAATTATAAAGTAATCTACTTCCTTACCTTATAGCTTTTATAAACACTTTAATAATAGCTTCAATTTACTCTATATCTTTATTCCAACCTTATATATATAATATAAGTAGCTTAAAGTGAATACCTTGAGTAGTTAGAATAGCTTTCAGCCTCTTATATTTAGGAATCTCATTATTATACTTCAAAACCTTAATATTAATATTATATTAATACTTTAGAAGCAAGATAAAGTTATTAAACACTATAATTATAATAATATTAGTATAATCTATAAGATAAAATTCCTATAAGTAGTAAGTAACTTTATCTATAAATATTAAGAAAGAAATATAGCTACTATAACTTTAGCAATAAGAATAAAAGTTAAATATAATATACTCTCTTGAGGTAGTATATAAAATACTTTCATACTCTATATAGTAAATAATCTATTTTACCTTACTGATATTATAAGCTTTATATACCCCCCCGATAGGCTAATATCTATTATACTTTAAATAACTATCAGTAATATTAGTATTAAATATAGCTAAGATAAGGTAGTTAAGAGACTCTCTCTCAAGATACTCTAGCTGCTAATATTAAAGCTATTTATTACCTTTTAGAGATTTTTAAATAGTCTCTATAATATATCTCTAGTAGCAATAATATGTAGAAGAAGGCTTATTCTATACTAACTATACTACTGAAATATTGAACCTCTTATATAATATATAATATTTAAGAACTTATTAGTTATATTGAAAATTAATAGCTTTAATCTCCAAGTAGTTACTTCTTTATAGTTAAGAGAGATAATTTAACTTAATATTCCACTAGTAACCTTACTTTTATAACTGCTAAAAGGAGATAAGACTTATAGCTAGAAAGATATAGAATATAATATTATAAAGATATAACTTAGCTTCTTTACCTTCTGAGATTATAATATTAATTTTAATATCTCTATAGCCCTTAATAGATACTAACCTAATACTATATTAAATATAATCTCTAGAGGAAGCTTCTCAGAAGATTAGAAAGTATTTAATATCTTAAAATATATAAATTAAAATATCTAAATTAAGAATAAATAAATCTTAAAGAAGATACTACTAAAATCTCTCTATATAGCAAACTTACTATATAATATTATAGCTACCTTAGCTAGAATTCTAGCTATATAATTACTATTATTTGAAACTTTAAACTCTCTTTAAAAAGTCTGAATTTAAAGATATTTATTATCTAATTCTCTCCTTAATTATAGTATTAAATATCTAACTCTTATATATAAGTAATAAGCATATATAATAATAATATAAAAGTGAATAGTATTTACTATACTTAAGAGAGTATAAACGTCTATCTAAGCTATTAAAGTATCTCTTACTATCTTAAAAGTTTAAGCTACTATCTATAGTTTCTAAAGTAGTATTAAATACTTTATAGCTAATGTTACCTTAATAGAAAGCTTCAGGAACCTGCTATATAGCCTCTATAAAAGCTAAGATAACTTTACTTAGTAATATTATATCTACTTAACTATGAACCATAGATATATAACTTTAAATATATAATTTAATTAGTAAGTAAGCTAGTAAGAATATAAGATTATTAACCTAATATATCTATATAATAAAGAGAGTATAGCTAACTATTTAAGCTTTATATATAATATCTTACTACTTTTGAAACCACACTTTAGTTACTATCCTTATAGTAAGATACTTAATCTTAAGAGACTAAAATATATTATAGTATATAGCAGCTACTTACTAGAGATAGAAGTTATCTAGAATACTAAAATAGTTATAGAAATCGATTTACTATATAGTGAGATCCTCCTCTAAGTTATAATGTTAGTATTGAAGTATATTGCTAATATACTTAAGAATCTAAAATAATATATAAACTTAGTTTAACTACTTATATTTATACTCTCAAATTCTTATATTATAGAGATTATAGTATATAAACCTTCAGACGTTTTTCTATAAAATTCATAATATCCTAAATATAAACTTATTCGGAAACTTGAAGCAGAAGTTAAAACTCTTCAAAGTAGGTTAAATCTATAGGAATAAACTTATTAAGAATATTTAAGGTAGTTAAGATCTCTAAAGTATTAATTTCAAATATTATAGCAGATATCTTACCCTTCTTTACCTTAGGAAAATTATATATAAGAAGCTTTTAAGAAGCTACTAAAAGGAGGCTCTTTTAAGTATCTAATTTAAAATTAAAATAGACCCAGGCATTATAATATTTAGCCTTTACCTTAAAGAAGTTATACTAAATACTCCACTAGTTAGCTTCCCTTAATATTAAAATAGAAGTACTTTCAGTAGATATCTTAGCATTTAAGATATATAAAATTACTATAATATATACTTTTAGCCTGATAGCTCTTCAGTATTATAAGACTCTTAATTATTATATATAATTAGGAGGCAAAATCTGGTATATATTATATATAACTAAATATAACTATATACACCACGCAAGGCTCCATTTTAACTACTTTAAGTGAGGCGAAGCCTTTAGAGATACTATAAGTACCTAAAGCTTAAATAATATAAACTCTGCCACTCAAACACATTATTTCTAACACTAGAAGGTAATCTCTAGGAATAAAGCAAAATCTTTAGTAAGCTGAAGATACACTCTAAAAAGAAGAAATATAAATATAAAACCATTTAAGTTAATAATATTATTTATTAACTTGCAAGCAGCCTGAAGGTAATACTTTTATAATAATAATAGATATTCTTAGTGGTGAATCTTATACATATAATACAGAAGGATGAAGTAATATTCTACCTTACTAATACTATTATATACCTTAATAGAGAAGGATAAAGTAATATTCTACCTTACCAATACTATCATATACCTTACTAAATATAATTCTAATAGTTAAGTCTATTATTTTAGCTTCTAAGCAAAAATCTTCAGATTGGATATTAATTTTAATATTAATAGAATTAAATTCAGGTAAACCTAGGTAAATATTAATTCAGTATACGTCAAAAGCTTTCTATATTAACTTCACTAAACTATTGGGTATAAATTAAGTAGCATTAAAAGCTATAACTATATTAATAATATAGAGAATAGGGTAATTATTCTTAAGGTAAAGGATATCAATAATAACTTCAAAATTAAAGTTAATATTACTTTAAAGGGTAAACCTAAATTAAGAGGGGGTAATATTATATATTTAATACTAATAGAAGTATTTTCCGAAAGTTATAAAAGCTTCTTAATTAACTGAATATCTACCCTTATAGAGAACGTCTTAAAAATATATAATAAATAGATATCTAAAGTAATAATAAAGTCTCTAAATCCTAATCTCCATTAGATATAAGGAGGTAAATATTTCCTCCTAATCTAATATTATCTAAAGGAATCCCTATTTATATATAACCAGAGTAACCTTCTTATTTTGATATAATTAATTGCAAATATTATTAAAAGTAATATTAAGATAATTTATATTAGTAAGATATAATTAAAACGGGATTTTATAAGAAACTATATAGAATATTATTACACTAAGCAGTATAAGTATGTTAACTATACCTATTATCTTTATAGATTTACCTCCTCTAAAGTAAATAGAAATTAATCCTCCTCTGAAGGTTTTTAAGAAAATAGAGGAAAGAATAATTTATTTTAAAATATTAAGCTGAAAGTAGCTAACTATAAAGTAGCTAGCAGCATCTAAATTAAATAAAATCTCTTAGAAAGCTATATTTAAATAGTATTCTTCAAGAATGGATACAGACGCTAAGCTAGTAATCTTCTTAGTTATATTATCTTCTTTCGTTAGGATATAAATTACCACTTAATTCTTAAAGGTCTTTTTAATTTTTTAACTATCCAGAGATATACACTATTCTTCAAAATAAAATATTATAAAGTTATTTAGAAAGTTACTTAGGAAACTTAATATTTTAAGTTAATTCTTAAGTTAATAATTCTGGAGGTAATATATTACTATATTATTCTTAGTAGTAATTCTGTAAGTATCTTTAGAATTATTATCTAAGCCTTTTATTTCCTTATACTATATAAGGAAATAGTAATAAGTAGATATTGATAAATCTACTATATAGAATTGAAACTTATATTAATTATAGAAGTTTCTTCTTTACGTAAGAAAGTATCTTATTAATTAGTAATCGGATTTACTATATATATCGTATTTGTTATTAAATTAGCTATATAAAGCAGTTAAAGTTAAGTAACACTTTCCTCTAAATAATATTTAGAACTATTTTAATTACTATATCTATATCTTGAGTAGAAAGTTTAAGGTAAGTTATATATTTAGTTAATTTAGTATTTATTTACGCCAATAACTAAGAACCCCTCAGAAGTATTAGTATCTTTAAGTAGATATTAAGATATTATAGAAGAAAAGCTTATAGTAATACTAATAGCAAATTATAATTAATTACAAACTTTCTAATATATCACTATAAGGCTGAAGAAAGGTAACTAATATTCTAATATTCCTTAGTATATATTTAAAAGATAATTTTAGAGACTAGAATTAGCATACTATTTGAGAGAAAACGGTCTCTAAATATATATCAGCTTAGTAAAGAGAATCTTAAGTATCTTCTTTCTTATCGAATTTAGATTATTAGTAATAATACGTCTAAATACCATATTATACCAGTCAGTAAGGTAAATCTATCAACTCTTTTTACTTTTAAAATAGTTCTTAATATAGAAAGCTATATTATAAAATATAATAGAATTAAAAGAATTACTAAGTTAGTTAAAATAATACTCAAAAGCTTAATTCTTCAATATAATTAAAAAAGCTCCAGTCTATATATAGTTAGAAGTATTTAACTCTAAATAAAAATCCCTAAGAATATAAATTTTTAATTTGAAAATATTATTGAAAGCTTCTCTATACTTTATCTTAGAGTTATATCTCTTTATGAGGTTAGTTATGTTCTTAGCTATTAGCCTATTAAGAGGAAGAAGTTTAGTCTCTTAGGAATTATTTATAAAGTTAATATACAGAAAAGAAACTATAGGAAATAGGGCAGAAGGTTTACACTATTAGGTCTAATTATAAGGAAATTATTAATCTTATTAATTTCAAATATCTTATTATTCAAGTTATCCTCATTATCGAAAAATTATATCTATTACTAATAATAGTATATTAACCGTAAATCTCTCTACTTATTAAGATACGTCTTAGAATTAGTTTCTTAAGGTAGCTAGATAAATATTAAGTTTTATAAGCTTTTAATAGATTACCTTTTAATTACTTCTAGAGAGTAAAATATATTCACTAAGTAAAAGTTACATTATTAAGAAAGTCTGGTTAGATATTAATAAGTATCTTATAGTTCCATAAATATATTACTATTTTTTAAACTTCTTCCTTAGTCTTTAAAATAAATTTATCTTACTTTGTTAGGCTTATAAAAACCTGGTAGATTTTCTTACCTTTTATAGTAACCTTGACGCTATAAATAAAAAGTATATTCTATAAATATTAAGGTACTTATTTATCTGTAGCAGTCTTTACCTCCTCTAGCTATTCCTTAAGGTTATCTTTAAAAAGGTTTAGAAGTTCTCTACCAGAAAGGCAATTATATATATATATTACTATAATCTACATTATCTAAGTATTAATTTAGTTAGAATTACGTTCTATAATGAAATTAAAAACCTTTTATTTACTAAAACCCTTACTATTAAGAAGAAACTTCAGTTTTATTAATATCCTTACCTCTAAAGAGTTATATTACTTACTATATTACGGTTTGTAAAAGGGTTTTCAAGATATTCCACTAGCCTAAATATTTTACTTATTATTTCCTAACTATAGGGTAATTACAGAAAAATATAGATCTAAAAAGAAAAGAAGGGGGAAGATAAAAACCCTAATTTTCACTATTTACTATTTCTATTTATTAGTATTATATAGGTAGAATTCAATTTTAGAGAGAGAAACTAGTTATTAATTAAATAACGAAAGAGAGGAAGTAAGGTAAAATAATATAAGGAAGAAGAAAAAGAATATAAGTAGATTCTAAGAGAGACTTATAATACTATAAGTTTCTTTATTATAGAAGTCTGGTAAATCTTATAATAAAGGTATTTACTAAATATATTTATATAAAATACACTTAGAACTTCTTTCGTAAGTCAATTTTAGATATAGATAAATATCTAGCTACCAAAAGTAGAATATATTAGCATAATTAATAATATAATATTACCTTACTTTAAGTTAGACAAAAAGTTATTATTAAAAGTATCTAAATAAATTAAGAAATTGATAGTCTTACCTTATATTAAATCTAATAATCTCCTATTACTATTTCTACCTAAATAAACCTTACTAATCTGCGGTAAATAGTAACAGTAAGGTTAGCTACTAATTAATATTAGTTTCACTAGGGAAAGGTATATTATATATATTATTATATATCATAAACTAATAGGGTTAAAGATATTAATATTTATAATATATAACTTATAAGCTATATATAGGCTAAATCTAAATATCCTAGGTAATTAGTCACTAAATATCTGGCGGGTGGTAATAACTGGTAGCTAGTTATCACTAGTAGTTAGTTTCCGCCACTAGGTTATACTATATAGGCGGCATACTATAGGGCCCTAATAGCCCTATAGCTATTACGTTACCAACAAATTCTAAAACTAATTATAACCAGCCTTTCTATTATAGAGTTTGCAAGTATATATAAATAGAAAATCTAAAAGAAGTATTCTATTTAATTTAAATTGAGTAATTAATTTACTAATATATAAACTTATTTCTTCTATATTTAGAAACTTATATCAAGTTCTATGATCTATCGTAATTAGTTTATAAAACTATTTACTATAGTAAATAAAACTCTAATATTAGAAATATATAACAAATAAATATGGAAGGAGCCGATAGCTTACTCTCTATTATAACTATTAGTTGATATATTACCCCCTAAAGTATAACTTTAGCCCTCCCACTCCCCTAGGGTGGAATATTATAACCGGAAGCATAACTATCCACAATAATAGGTAATTTTATTACTGATCAAACTAGTTATAAGCTAGTATTAGCATAAATGCTGTTACTAGGTAAGTGTTACAGTTAGACCTATATATAGAATAAAGAGCTTAGATACTACTATAGGTATAAAGCAAAAGTAACTAAATAATAAACAAATATTAAAGGTATAAATTAGGAAGTATTATATATAGAGAATCTCATTTTTAAGCTTCACCAGATTACTACTATAGAAATTAAAGTAGATTATTAATATCTACTTTAGACTATTTACTATATTTCTAGTATTATCTTCTTATATTCTAACATAGTTAAAGTCTGCAGTAAGTTAGGTAAGATTAGTATTTATACTTATAAATATTCCTCCGCTAGTTATAATAAAGTATTTTTGAAAGCTGGTAAGAGCTTTCTAAAAGGTTAGTAATTATTCTAAGTTTATACTGTTAGTTATAAGGAGGAAGCTCTATAGATATCAGTATAGAGTTTAAAATCCTTACTAATAATTAATTTCCAGTATAAAACTAGGGGAAGCCTGTTTAGTTACTAGTATTACTTATTAGAGGAGGCTTATAGAAAGTTAATAATTCCAAGACCTTTATCTTAAATAAAAGCTTTAGATTATTCCACCACTTAAAAGCTATGGGTAAATATATTATATTAAGGATCTATAAGTATAACCTAAATTTCTACTTACAGTAGCTTAAATATATCTGGTAATATATTAATATTGAAACAAGACTATAATAATTAGTTTACCACTTCAATAAAGTAAACACTACTGAAAGTTTCCTATATAAAGTCAAAGTAATAAACTCTACCAGTAATTTAATTAACTATAAGGTTTACCTATTATATAATATTATTACTAATAGTAAATAAGGTAATATCTATATTCTATAAATTAGTTATTAAATTACTCACTCCTTGCTCATCATACTGAAAAAGGCTACCATAAGTATTATAGCTACTTTCTAAATATTTTCAATTAACTATTCCAGCAACTTAGTAACTAGTAGAGCTTCCTTATAAACTTACGTAAAAAAGAATATTCAGTTTCCATAAGTCTACGTATTCTTCTATCTATAGAATACCCTCAGTATTATTTAGATTAATACCTTTCGTAACTAAATTTTATTATATTATAGAATCTTAATAGTAGATCTCTAGATTCACACTATAGTAACCTAGAAAATAATTCTGCAAACTTTCGCTATAATTATATTAATCTTCTACCATAAAACCATCCTTATTAGTTAGCATAAACATTAACCCTCTACTCAGTATCTTAATAATTAATTCTGATCTCTTAACTTTAATAAAGTAAGATTCTCTGTTATTCCTCTAATTATAGAGGCTAGAAATAAGGTAGGGTAACCTCTTTATATTTCTATCCCTTTACTTATAGCTTTCTGTAGATACTTATAGAGGCTTACTAATTTATACTTTAAGAAGCTTACCTTTTTAGATAATATACTAACTGATATTACAGAATAACTTTCTTCATAAATTGAACTTAATAAATAACTAAAGAATCTGCAAATACCTTCAAGAAATTATTAGCATTAGCTATATCTTATTTACTAAAGCAAAATCTAAATTTATTATCAACACTAGCTTATAAATTAGGATAGTTGTCTTTTCTAAAGTAATATTAAAATACTTATCCAGATTGTTTTATTTCCTCTGTATCCACTTATCTTTATTAACTTTATTATCCTGGTGATATGTTTCATTCTATATCTCTTATACCACTCTGCCTGATATTAGCATTTTATTATTAAGTATAGTAGATTGGAATTCTTAAATAAATCTCTTAACCTAGTTAGCCAGTACTTAATCATAGCTGTATCCTCTAAGTGGAGTGTTTCCCATAGTAAGAATCAATTATATTTAAGTTAAAAGTATTATTAGCAAAATCCACTTGAAGTAATTAGCTGTTAGTATAATATACGTTTATTTGGTTTTCGAATACTATAGTCTTAGTTTACTATTCCTTATATATAGATTAATGCATATTAAGGCTAAGAAAAATCTATTCTTAGCTTACCTATTAAACTATTATATAATATAATATTATATATAGTCTTATTCTTGATATATTAGAAATTCTATCTTGATAGTAATACCACTCTATCTATATAGAAAGAGTAAGATAATAAAGTACTTCTATTTTTACTTCTCACTATACTTAATTATCTTTACATAAGGATTATGATTAGCTTCTATATAGCAAACTGGAATATTTACTATATAGTTTTATATTACCTATATAAAATGTATATTCTAAATTTTCCAGATAAGTTCTTTCCGATATTTAATTCAACTAATAAGATTATAGAAACCTAAAAGATATTCTGAAAGTATATCTACACTTACTATATAATTATTCCAAATTACTATTAGTTAGAAGTAATGTAGTAAACACTTTCATATTATAATATCCCCTAGCTTAAGTTAGTAAGGAAGCTTATCTATTAGAAATTTAAAATTGATATTACGATTAGTAGGTTGTTTATTATAAATATTAGCTTAAAGAAACAGCTAGTTATTATAATTCCTCAGGTACGTTTAATAAAAACCAGCTTCTGGAAGATATCATTAGTAGTAACTGTATTTTGATCTTTGCATCCGGAAGTAGGTAGAAGGATTGTAACTTTATAAATTCCTAGTGGTACTATTTAATATCTAAGATAAATATATTAGTAGAAGTAGATAGCTTTATCAAACTTATAATAATATAAAGAATAGCTATTAATAGGAAAATAAAAGCTAAAAAGGAAATTAAGACGGTAGTATAGGAATAATTAATAAGTTTACGTTATAAAGCTACTAAGAATTCATAATAACAGAATTTGTTACTAAAGTAGATACCTTAGTGGATGTAGAAAGCTTGGAATATTAATATCAATATTAAGAGAAAGAAGGTTAAAATCTTATTAAAGAATCAACTTACTTAATTAAATAGCCTTTAGGTTTATAGATATATGATTCTTAACTAATTTACTTAAGAGATATTATGTTCCCTTTACATAAAGGAGTTTCTTCCTTACGATTAGTTGATTTTTTAATATCTCACTAGTTATAATTATATATTTACTATAGTAAGAAATATAAGCATATCTCCTCTAATTCTTATTACCTTAATCTCTCCCTCTTATTTCTACCTTTCCAGCGTTTATTTTACTTTACCTATAGTTAACCTTCTTCTATTATATTTTAATATAATTACCTTATTTTAGGTAAAAATACTCATACCTATTATTTATATAAGTTGAGAAAACTAAATACCATCTATACAATTTATAATATTAGCTACTTTATATTTCAGAAACTAGTAAGTAGTATAAATTTATGGATTACTATTTTATTAGTTAAGTTAATAGTAAGTTTCCTACTTACTTTATATTATTCTATAAGCTAATATTCCACTAGATAATTACCAGCCTTATGTTTATATATCTTATTATTTCTTAGAATAAATATCCTAAAATTATACTTATATTTATAAGAGTGTAGCTAAAAACCTAGGTAAGAAAAAGGCAAACAGTAAAACGTAGATCTCTATAAGTTATAAGATTTCAACTTATATAGGCTAACTGGTGGTAGCTATAAGAGGCTTTTATCCTATAGTAGCCTCAGACTCTTCTAGTTACATAATCCTAGCTATCCCAGCTCTCTTTATAGGCTATAGAATCTATATTCTTATATTTATCCCCCTCTTTAGAAACCTTAACCCCCAAAGCCTATAAATACTATATAGCCATATATTTTTTAATATATAACTTTACTAACTATTTACCGGTAGCTTAAAGTTTCAAAATAAAATAATAGGTAAATAACAGTTAAAATAAGAAACTTAAAATAATTACAAGAAAAAATTAAGACTATAAATATATTAACCTATAAGGCTAGCAACCCCTCAGTAAGGCGTCCCCATAAGTTCATTGACCTATAAAGCTTCAGTATATTAACTAAATACCTTAAGCTAATTACTAAGGTATCTAACTTCTTCAGTATATTAACTAAATATCTTTAGGTAAAACCTAAAGTATCTAACCCCTTTTTACACACCATAAAGTATCCCACAGTAAATTAGGTATATAAAACTTCCTATAATTAATTCAACTACTAAAATATAAGCAAATATTCACTAATTATTTCCTCTTAAGAAAATTACTACTGCTGCATATTACCTTAAAACCCTTAGGTAGTAAACTCTCAGTAGCTAGATAGTTATAGTATACCCTTATAAAATAGCCAGATTTCTAATAAAATATACAAAACTTATTTCAGTCATAAATAGCTATTAAATAGCCTAACTTACTATAAACCTTATATAAAGCCTTAAGGTGGAATCTCTTTAAATAGAATCCTTCAAAGTATCAATCTCCCTAAACCCCTCACACTCAGGCATCAAGCTATTACCAGTTACTTTCCTTATACTTACAGTATACTTCTGGAAATCAAAAGTCTCCCAAAAGTATTTAACCACTAAAGCTATAACCTTCAGCAGCTAGTTATGAAAATTCTAATATTCTAAAAAGATCTCTATATTCTAGCCTTAAGGGAGTAAAAAAGAATAAGTGTATAAAGTTAAAATATCTTTAATCTAATAATTCCTAGAAACCTATAAATTACTAACTATTCAATATAAAACTTCAGTAACAATATCTAGCTACTATACTAAAGTATATAAAATATACTACAAAAATATAACTTTTATAAGGTAAATTTAATTAATAAGCAGTAAGTAAATACCATAAAATCAACCTATAAAATATCTAGTAAGATATATTAATAGTAATACTATAATATCTAAAGGTATATATAATAACTTTATTATGATCTACTAAATTGTTTACATCTCTAAAACCTCTAACTATAAAATATAGCTATCTTAAATTACTATTAGCTAATTCTCAATTTTATATAAAATAATATCCTTATAAAAGAAACTATAAAGGTAACTGGAAATTCTTAAGTAATTCTAATATTTATAAACTACTAAGGAGGCTGTGAATAACCTAAAACTTACTAATATTATACTATTAAATATCCAGTCTATTATAACCTCTATGAAAAAAACCTATTACTTTAAAAAGTATATGAATACCATTATAGTTACTATTATTATATTACTTAAGTTACTAGCAGCTGTACTACTTATATTACTGGCAGCTAAATTACTTATTTCAGCCACTTATATTAATGTAGCTAGTATAAAAATCACTATATACTCACCGAAAGATATATTTCCAGAAGATATATCTTCAGAAAATATATTTTCAGAAACTAAATTTTCAAAAGCTATAAATATCTAAGCTACTAATATAATTATTCTTAATATGGACGCTAAATAGTCAGCAAATATTTATTATAATAAAGCTATTACTAAAACTCCAATCTTACCTTCTTATAAATAAAAAGTAAAGCTTAAAGAATTATAAGAATATAGCTAAAAGCCTAAATAAGAAAAAAGGAAATAGTAAAAAGTAAATCTCTATAGTTATAAAATTTCAACTTATATAACCTAACTGATAGTAACTATAAGAAGCTTTTATCCTATAGTAGCCTCAGGCTCTATTAATTACATAATCCTTACTATCCCAACCCTCCATACAAACTATAGAATCTATACCCTTACAATATTTTAACTTTAACTGAATCTAGATTCTTAAATTATATAAATAATATTCTAATATATGTTTAAAATTATTAACACTATAAGAGAGTTTATTTATATACGATAGAAATAGTTATACTTTATAATAAAATTTATCTTTACCAAAATATAATTCTTTCTAAAAGTTTAAGAACTTAAATAAATCTTACTTAGTTAGCTACTTTAGATAACTTCTTTATTTAGAAATATAATAGTTAAAATATAATATCTTATAGTCACTATAAGAAGTAAGTAGATCTTACTTATCATAAGAAAACTAACTTTTAGACTTATTAACTCTACTTTAAGTTTTATTTTTTCTGGAACTTCTTATACTAACTACGTCTTCTATAAAGCTTAAGAAACTTATAATTTAAAGTATATTAAAGTTTAATAACAGAAATATCATAACCATTCATATTCTAATAATATCCATTAGCTAAGTAGAAAATGTAATAATCTTTCTATATCTAAATTTAAGATTCCTTAAAGCTTTGAAAAAACTAAAGTAATAGAAATAATCTACCTTAAGTTCCCTTACCGCCTTATAATAAGAACCTTTTTACAGTATTAAATTATTTATATACAAAGAGGATAAAGTTTTAAAGTATTAGGAAGTTTAAAGTTCTTACTGACTATAAGGATCTTAAGTATTTTATAACGATGTAGTAGCTTATTAAGAGGTAGAAGTAATAGGTGAAAGAGTTATCCCAGTATAACTATTACCTTAAATACTAACTAGATACCTAGATAGTCGCTTTTAATATCCTCTACAGAAGAAAAATGAATATCTTTAAAGAATAAGATAATAAGAGATAATAAGAATAAATAATATAGATTATCTTAAACACTATTATCCCTATAACGCCTTAGGTAGCATATATAAATATTACCAATATTTAGACTTTTAAGGAAAAGCTAAATCTATAGAAATATAGAATTCTATTATTGAAAGAAACTTCTTATATTAATAAGCTTTTATAGTAACTTAGTAGGGAAATTATAGCTTCCCCTCTTTTTTCTATATTGAGATTCAGATTGCTAAATATAGTATTAATATATTAGAATGACTTACCTTTAGAGAAAGATTTTAGAAATTAGATAGTAAGGAGAATAATAATCTTCTTAATTAGTTTACAATTAAATCAGTATAGAAATTATATAACTTCTTTCTTACAGGCTATTTTAAATATAACAATATACTAAATATTATAAGTTATTAATTCTACTAGTCTAAATAGTTACAGAGTATCCACTAATTTATATATAACTGTAATGTTAAATTGTTAGGCTATAGGTGTTTACCCTATAGTAGTATTATACCTACAGGCTGAATATTCCGTGGAATATTCTACTTCTTTCTTTTATAGAGTACTTACCTGTAAATAACTTCAGTATACGTAATAACGCGTAATTACTGACCTAAGTCTGTATTACCAGAATATTCTAATTATTATTAATCAAAATATTCTAGAATTGAAAGAAGTACTATAAAAGAAGCTTTTTTACCCTCTTTCAATATGTAACTAGATTAACGAATAATAACACTCTTTATAAGAATATAACTATTATTCACTCTATTATACTATTTTCCCTTCCCTTGAAAATATTCAGTATATATATCTGTTAGAGTTATAGCTTTTGATATTACTCTTTTTATTCTTAAAATTCTGTATTAGGTAAATAAGGGTTAAGTATTCTACTTTACTCTCATAACCTTATGTTTTCTTTTTATTTTAGTCAATTAATTATTAGAGTTTAGGTTATATAATCTATATAAATTATACTCTAAATTGGTTAAGCTTCAATATCAGAAAATCTTATAAATGGGTTATATAGTAGCCTGTACGTTAATAGCTTCCATTTATCTGTTATATCTAAGGTTAACGTTTCTGAAAATAAACTCTATTTTAATAGATATATCCAGAAGCTTCCCACCTTCAGTGGAATTAGGATTTTCTATCTTTATCACTATTTCCACTAATATTAGTATTGTTTTTAGATATTATTCTGATTTCCCCATTTTTCTGTAATTTATTAAGTGTTAAATATTCTTGATTTATTTACTAGTTTTCTATACTAGTTTAATAGGCTATAAGTTTAGCTTATATATTCTTATTACTTTCTTATTTACTGATCTTTATCTCCTATTAATATTAATATCTATACTTTTACTAATATCTATTTAGGTTATACTAAAGATTATACTAACTAACCTTAAGCTTTCCTTTACCTATCTATCTCTGAAATGTCTCTCTTAACTATCTCTATAAGGCTTTATAGCCTATTTTCTTTTTAATCTCGGCTAATAACTAACTAAACCTCTATATTAATTAATTAGTTTGATACTAGATAAATCTATAAGAAGATTTTTCTAGCTGGAGTAGTAACCTTACTATTAGATTAGGGAAAGAGATAGTTAAATAGTAGAGGCCAAGATTTCTTATATCTAGGTTTACTAAAACCTTCTATAAACTAGCTTTTTAGGTTTATTTAGATCTTCTATAAACTACCCTTTTAGGTTTATTAAAATCTTTATAAACTAGAATACTATAGGTTTACTAAAATCATTTATAAATTAGAATATCTTTTAGTTTACTAAGATTATTATAAACTAGATTATATAGTCTATCAGCTTATTAATAAAAATAGTCTCTTATAAGATTTAAATTCTAGATCTCCATAGCTTATAGATTTTATTCTAATCTAATTGATTAACTGTTAGGTTATTTATCTGTTAACCTTATTAATTAATAATATCTTACTGGAGTTACACCCTAAGTATCTTAATTCTGTACCAGAATCTAGATTAACTTTTTATTAAATAACTACTTTAGATATTTAAGTTACTTTTAAAGATCATAGGAGACTCTAAATTTTACGTTTTCCTTTCCCTAAGTTAAAATAAACTTAGAATTATAATATTTAGTCTATTTAAATGAAAGCTTTACTTACTAGTAAAGCTATATTTATAAATGTAACTAAGTTTATTACTGAGAGTAACTTTGATGAATATTATAAGGCTTTTAGTTATATATAGTTCAACTGTAAGGATAGCTTTTTAAAAGTTATTAAAAATAATACTAAAATATATAGTATTATTAATCATTTGAAAAAACTTTATAAGCTTACTGGTTTTTCTGATAAGTTTCTTACTTATAAAGAAGTTTCTAATATTATTTTTAGTAATTTTGAAACTATAGAAGAATATCTTAGTTAAATAAAAGAACTTATTAATAACCTATTCTATAATAAGGTTAAACTACTAGATTAAGTGGTTATTATCTATATTCTGAGTAATCTAGATAAAAGCTGTAAGGATTTTATTATTACTATTACTTAACATTTTAGATCTGATAAGAATTCTTATAAGTAAGATTCTGTATTCTGTAATATATTAGATAGATTTAGAAGAAAAAATATATATTTCTTTAGTTAATTTTATAACTTAAAAGAGTTTTAAGAATAAGATTACTAAGTAGTCTTCTAATAAGGTTAAAAGATCTTGAAAGAAGCGGAATGGTATCTTCTGTAATTACTGTGAAAATACTAACTATACTGAAGAGGATTATTTTGATTTTTATTCTGAAAAGGCCTCTAGCTGGATAAAAGCATTAATAAATAAAGATTCTTCTTCCTTTATTTCTATTAATAAGAATAAGAAGAAGGAGAAAAAGAATGAAAATAATAATTTTGAAGGGGTGAATATTTTTGTTAAAAAGATTTCTAGTTTTGTAACTGAAGATTTTATGTAACTTAATTGAACTTCTAAAGACGTTAAAGACGTTAATAAAGAGAGTAAAGAGGATACTAAGTCTGAAAATATAACTTTTACCGAACCTCTTTTAAATTCTTATATTAATAAGATTTTAGATGTTTTAATTTCTAAAAGAATTTAAGATACTGGAAGTTTTGGTTTTAATAATAAGATTAATACTGTTTCTTTCTTTATTAATACTGGTGCTACTATTTATATAGTTAAAAAGTACTCTCTTTTAGTTAATAAAATAAACATTATTCAACCTATTGAGTGGGGTAATACGAAAGAGATTATTTTAACTTGGAAAGATAATTTGAAAATGACTTTAAATAATATTAAAGATCTTTTGAAAAATATCTATTATATACTACAGTTAAATATTAATTCATTAAGTTAATTAAAATTTAATACTATGGGAATCTTATCGATCTTTTTTAATAAATCTATATTATTTAATATAAAGAGAGATAATTTATTATTTGTAGGAATTAAGGTTAATAACTTTTATAAGTTTCAACTTCCTATTAGTAAAGATTTAGTTCTTAATACTATTATTAATAATAATATTAATAACTTGAAACTCTGGTATAATTAAATATATTATATTAGTCATATTCTTAAATTACTTACTAGTATTATAAATAATATAAGTTATAAGTATAGTAAAGATAATAAACTATCTACTTATAAAGTCTGCCTTAAGGGTAAGTTTACTAATAAAGTTAATAGAGACTCTGATAAATTTAAGAAGTTTAAGTATCTTAATTATATCAATTCTAATTTATATAAGTCTATATCTCTAGAAACCTATAATTACTATAAATACTTTATCTTATTTATTAATAGTATAGTAGATTTATCTAGAGAAAGTTATTAAAAACTAAAGGTTCTAAAGAAGTAACTTCCGCTTTTAAAGAGTTTATTAATATAACTAATAATAATAATAGTAATAATAAGAGAATTAAAAACGTTAATATAGATAGTAGCTCTAAATTCTCTAATAATAAAATGAAAATTATCTATCTAAATAATAATATTATCTATAATATAAAACCACCCTATACTTATAAACCTAATAGTTTAATTAAGAAAGTAATAAGAACTATTATTAATAAGGTTAGAATCCTTCTTTATAACTCTAGTTTACCTTTATACTTTTAGACTTTAGTTATTACTACGTTAATCTATATTTATAATAGAATACCACACTTTTCTATTAGTTTTAAATTCTGTATAAGTTGAAGAATAAGAAGAAACCTTTTATTTCTAATATAAGGGTTTAGGGTAGTTTATATTATTATAAAATTAAGAATGAGTATTCTAAAAAGCTAGATCCTAAGGCTAAAAAGGATACTATAGTTACTTTTAGCTATAATACCTATTTAGTTTGGAATTTTGAATCTCGAAATACTATTTAGTCTAGAGATATTAATATTCTTGAAAACCAGTTTAATTCTCAATAGAAAGAAGATTTATCTATTTTTAGTAATATTATTTTTACTAGATCTGGTTAATCTATATAGACTAAGTTTAACTAACTTAAATACAATGATTCTTCTGAGAATCTAGTTATTACTATTAAGTTTAGTAGTAATGATAATACTACTAAAAATACTAATTTCTTACTTCCTCCTAATAAAGTAGAAAATAGTAATATAAACTTAGATTCTTCTCCCGATAAGGATTTAGGTAGTTTATCTAGAACTTATCCCGATAGGGTTATAGATATGAAGAACGTTAAAAAGTTCACTATATTAATAGAAATTCCTTCTTTAAGTTTAGAAGTTAAAGAGGACTATAAATAGTATTTTTACAAAGAGAGTGCACTCCTTACAGTTAAAGATTTTCTATCTTTACTATTTTATACTGACTATAATTAATATAACTATAGTAATTTTGATACTGCCTCCTATATTCTATCTGTCAATATTTTTATAGCCTAACTACTTTTTCTAATACTATAAGTTCTCATAATAGTAAAAACTAAATTTAAGCTATAAATAAGGAAGTTAGGCTTATTAAGTCTATAGAAGTTTGGATTATTATATCTCTATCTAATTTATTCTTTATTAAAAAGAATCATATTAATATATTAGGAGGTAGATAGATTTATAGAATAAAACCTAATAATCTGGATCTTAGTAATTTTATATATAAGGCTAGATAGATTACTTAGGGTTTTAACTAGTATTTTGGTATTAATTATTTAGAAACCTTTAATATTATCTATAAGCCTGAAAGTTACAGATATTTACTTATTATATCTGTTTATTATAGTTGGATTTTAATTTAGTATAATATGACTACTATATTTATTTATATAAAAGTAGATAAAAAGATATATATTAAGTTACCTACTGGCTATATCTATAATTAAGATTCTAAAAGTTTGGGTTTTAAGAAAAACTATAAGAATTAGGCTTTTATATATTTACTTAATAAGGCTTTATGTAAGTTAAAATAGAGCTTTAAATTATAGTATTTACATCTTAAATCTATCTTATATAAGATTAATTTCAAAGTATCTCCTTATAATAAAGGAGTTTTTATACTTAATATTACTGTTAAGAAAAGTAAATATTTAGCTATCCTAATCTATTATATTGATAATATGCTGTTAGATGCTAATAATTCTACTACTTCTGAATATGTTAATAGTAATCTTAAAAAGAATATAAAAATCTAAATTCTAGAGGAAACTAACATTTTCTTAGGTAATAACTTAGTTATTAACAGAAAAAATAAGGTTATAGAAATAAATGGGTTTAAATATACTAATAAACTTCTTACCAGATTTAATAAAAAGGATCTCTATAGTTTTAATATATTTATTTAGCTACTTTTGCTCTGTATTTATAGTAGTATCTAAGTTCTTCACTCTATATATAATTCTAACTGTAAAATTTACCTAGCAATAGTATTTATACTAATACTAGCTTATAACTAGTTTAAACGGTAATATAGTTACCTATTGTCGTGGATAATTCTACCTCCAATTATAATATTCAACCTTACAGCAGAGGAAGACCTTATAAGAATAATTAGCGAGAGCTTTAGTGAGGCTAAAGCTTAATGTATATAGCTGAAAAAACCTACTAAAGTTATAAGGTTAAGAATCTTTATAAATCTCTTAAAGATAGGATAAAATAAAAAGCCTACGAAAGCTAAATATTCTATAATTTATTACTCTTCTATATTTATCCTTAATATTATCTTTATAATAAAACTGGAATTTCCCTTGAATTTATATAGCTACCTGTAACTAGAGTAATATAATAGTAGGTTCTAAATATTCCTTTATAACTTCTATAATAGGGAGTATTAATATCTTCTAAAAAAAACCTAAGTAATATTATAAATACTAATATTAATAAATAGACTCTAGATATTTAGAAGAAAATCGTCTAGCTATTCTATAATCTACTATATTAAGCTAATAATTTTAGAGACTAGTTATTAATGAAATAGTATCTTAATATTTATATACTATATTAGTTACTAGATACTTTATAGTATTATAACGTTATAATTACTAAGATTTTAAATATTATCTAGTTATACTAAAAGTATCTATATTTATACTAATATTATTTATATATTAATATACTTAATATATTAAAATTGTTTACTAATAAGAATAGGCTAAATCCCACTATATTTATATAGAGATTATAAGTTAGTTTATATTAGTAGTAGAAAACTTTTATATTAGTAGCGGAAAACCTTTATATTAAAAGTGTGAAGTTTCATCTTAGGGGTAAGTAGAGTATAGTGAGAATATTAAGGTTACGAATATAGAGGTTATAATAAGTATTTAAATAGAGTAGCTATAGTTAGTAGTAATTATATCTCTCGAGATATTTGGATTATATATAAATAGTGTGAGAGCGTGAGAGCGTAAGGTTAACGCAGAAGGAGTTATTAGTTATTTGTTATCGAAAAGGTTAATATAGAGTAAGTATATTAACTACTATAGCTATAAGGAGTTTAGGCTTAGATTAACTTAAAGCTAGCTGTAGTAGTTAGTAGGGGAGTGGGAGGGCTAAAGTTATACTTCAGGAGGTAATATATCCACTAATAGTCGTAATAGAGAGTAAGCTATCGGCCCCTCCCTTTAATATATTTATAGATAATAAATCTAAGTTTTCTTAAGAATAAAGATAATACTTCTAAGGAAGAAATATTAGAATAGTAAAAAGTTATTTTAATATAAAAAGGCTTCCTGCTACTTTAATTTCCAGTTAAAAAGAATAGACTTTTAAGTTTAATAGTTTAAGGGCTTTATAATAATATTATACTATAGTATAAGAACCTTATAGTAGTTTATAAATCTAAGGAAACTATAGATATCTTTTAGTAAGTTGAAAAGAAGCTAGTAAGTAATAATCTCTAATTTCTCCAAATTATAAGAGAATTTCTTTCTGGCTGATATAATAAACTTAATATACTTAATTATAGTAATAAAGAATTTATAGTTCTTAGAATCTAACTTTAGGCTTATATTAGTAAGGTAGCTAAGTACCTAAGGGACTTTCTCCTTATATTCCTTTTATAAGCTTCTAGTATAAATAAGAATATTATTAATATATACTATAATAAAACTATCTAGAAACTATTATAGGCAGCTGTTAATATACTATTAAAATATAATATAAATACCAGTAAGTCTAAAGAGATATACTATATATTTAAAGAGATTATAATTTATCTTAAAAGCTATTTTCTCTTAATCTACTTTATTAATTCTAATTTTATAGAATATAGTAATAATATTAAGTTTGGTATACTATTAAGCTATAGTAACTCTCTAGAGGGCTTTTAATATAAGAGGAAGATAGTAATAGTTTTTCTTTATAATTATATTAAAAGCTTTATAATTTATATAGAAATATATTCCCCTACCTAGCTCCCTTATAAAGAGAATTAGGATACTAGTAGAGAAGCTATTTACTTTAATAAATGTCTTATTAAGTAAGTTCTTCAGCATTTTCTTAAGTATTGAAAGCTTCTTTTATAATATATAATAGAGGGGTTTCTATAGAAGGTCTAATTTCTATTAATTATCATTAGGAATTAGTAGAATATAGTAATTTACTTCTGGTTAGCTGGAAGGCAGCTAGTATACTAAATCTAGATAGAAAAAGTCTGGAAATCTCTTTAAAATACTTATAGGAATATAATCTCTTAGATTTACTTCTGCCTTTAGGGTTAATATTTTCACTATATTTATAAAGCTAATAGATACAATTTAGTAGAAGTTTAGTATATTACTAATATACTATATGGTATATTAGCAGATAAATATAAATAAATTAGTATTAAGTAGGTAGGCTAACTGGATTTCCTTAATTTATGCTAGCTTATTCTGGTATGTCAGGTAGGTTATTATACTATTTTCCCTACAGGTTATCTATTAGGCCCTAATATTATAGATAATATAATTATTATTTATTTAAAGCTACCTAAGATATAGAAGCAGCTGGAGGCTTTCTATTATATATATATAAATCTTCTGTATATAGTTACTAACGTTTAGAGTTAGAATAGCTATTCCCTAGGTATTACTAAATAATAACCTAACAGTATATCTCCTTATTTATCCTTTTAACTTTTTAACTAGTAGAAGGTAACGTTTCTATATAAGGAAGATATGAATAATAATATAAATATTATAGTCTATATTAATAAGTATATTAATAAAGTAACCTTTATTAATTCTAGCCTAAATAATAACTAACTACTAGTTACTTACTAATTTCTTATTCTATTATTTTCTCTATTTTATTATTTTCGCCTCTATTAGCTTTAGAGTCTAACTTTACTTTAAAGTTACTTTCTTTCAAAGTTTTTATTATTACTAGGTAGGAAAGTATTGTTTTCCTGATTATTCTTAGTATAGTTCAGAATAGCTATAGCTTTTATAATCTTTATACTAACTTTCTTATATTTTTATACTATATAGTTTCTATATATATAATTTCTTTTACTATATCTAAAATATTAGTAGATATTTCAGCAGGTTTTAGAGTACTTCTTAGAGGTAGAGGAGAAGCTACTAAAACTTCAGTATTATTATTACTTCTTACCTACTTTAGTTATTATAATATTACTTTTTATATTATAGGCAGTAGATCTCTAGTAAAATAGCTAGTAATAAGCTAATATTATCTTTATATAATTAAACTTCTAAGCTATATTCTAAATCTTAAATAGCTAGAATCTATATTTTAAAGAAAGTCTAACTATAATAGAAAGCTTCTTAAAGTGGGAAAATAAAATAGCCTCCAGTAGAGAACTTTAAATTATATCTAGCTATATATATTCTTTAATATAAGCTAGAATATTTTAAATTAAAATATAAAGATAGTTAGATATTTATTTTCCTTCTGTCTGAGGCTTTATAGCTAGATAATAATATAAGGCTAGGTATTTAGATTTAGATAAGTTCTATCTAGATAATTTATAAAGTTATCTAGATTATAGAAATTCTCTAGCTTTTCTATTATATAGAAGACCTTAACTATATACTGGAGGCTAAGGTTTAAATAGAAGTAAATTAGATATTAGTATTTCTAATTATTATTAAAGAAATATTAATTAATTCTAAGTTTAGCTTTTATCTATTAAGTTTATATTTAGTATTTCTTCTATATACCTTGATATTCAAGAGATAGAAAGAGAAACGTCCTCTAATAGCTAGCTACTAGTAAGAATATAGTAATATTCTTAACCTTAAGAACTAGTATCTTAATAGATATTATTCTGGAGGTTACTAGAATATTCTAATATAAGTTAAAAGTATTTATTATAGTGGCTATCTGGAGATTATTATCTACTATAGTATTTTTTCTTACTAATTTATTTATAAACTTATTAATTCTCTAGTAGAGAGAACTTAAAGTATATTATAACTGCTACTAAAGTAGTTTACTTAAAGAGTTACTATCTATAGTGATATTCTGGGGGGTATTAATATCCTCTATTATTTATTATATTAATTAGTTAGTTACCTATTAAATAATATTATATTCTAGAAGCTATATTTAACTAAATTATATATTTAACTAGTAGGAAGCTATATTTTACCTAGCTCTATTTATGTAGTAAATTGAACTAAAATCTAATTATATAAAAAGCTGGATTTAGGTTTATTTAACTGGAAGGTAGTATAAAATACTGTTTATTTAAAACTAAGAAGTAAAGAATAAGCTTTTATAAGTATATAGAAAAGTCTGTATATATGATACTATATAGAGCCTACTGGAGCTTTATTTGGATGAGGGAATTAGCTTCAGATACCTAGGTATAGCTTTAGCTGGATATCTAGATATAGCCTGTAATAAGTTTAGAAGAAACCTAAAACCTCTCTTATAATATCTATAAATATAGAGAAGCTTTTTCTAGAAAGTATATTAATATATTGAAGTTTAATCATAAGTATAAATAGAATAAATGAATATACTTACAGAAGATTCAGTACGTTTAGTATTAATATAAGGGCTAGAAGATTTCTGGAAGGGTGGATTTATAGAAGAATATTTAGAAAGCCTTATGGATGAAAGACGTTCTAAAAGAGCAGCTGGAAAGAAAGGGGGTAAAAAGGTAGCTTTAAAGGTATAATTCTTATAATTAATAGTAGAAAGGTTAGTTGAGGCTAGATTTTCAAATTTGAGAGAACTATAGACAAAAGAAGCGAAAAGTGGATCCAGATTAATATTTTAACTAATAGGATTAGCTGTCTCAGTAGGCTGGAAAAGGCTGAGGAAAAAGTAGGAAAGTGAAAAGTAAACCTGACTTTTAAACTACTTAGGAGGATTAGGGTAGGTGAAAGTAATACTATTAGAATCTATTCTTTTCAAAGAATATATTATAAAACTTAAGTAATATTTGATTGCCTACTGATATTGATATTAAGGTGGAAAATAATATAATTTATAAATATTATAAAGCTTCTAGTAATCTAGATTCTGAATATATTATTATCAGATTCCTAATATCCTTATCTCCGGAACCTTCTGACTCTAAATATATCTTTCATACTTTAATTAACCTATAATTAAATTTAATAGAATCTTTTAGTTTAATAAGTAGCTTTTTTTAAAGATGCGGTTAGATTAACGTTATTAAAGTATACCCCGCAGCGGGATATTCTAGTATTAAAGATAGTATCTTGTAAGTATAAATGGTTGTAGTTATTAATTTCATATAAAGTTAATAATTATTTTTTAAGTTAAACTTTTAGCGTCTAGTAATATTTTAGTAACGTTTTAAGCTTAGCTTTACTAATTAATATATATATAAGTTGTAAGAATACTTAACACATTTTTCCGGCTCAATATATCTTAGTATTGATATATTAATTAATATAAATATCCCCTATATTATGCTTATTATACATTTAAGATTAAGTCGTATAGAATATCTATATCTTCTAAATCTAGTCTTATATATACTATCAATTTAATGATAGATAGTTTTAATGTTAATTTGATAGTTATTATTTAATATTACTCTATTGTATATTATATATTCCAAAGAAGAGTATTTAGTATACTAACTAGTATTTAACTAGTAGTTACAACACAGAATATAAGTGAAAGATAGTATTTAACTCTCATATATATGTAATATATATTATATTATAAATAATACTAATACTAATACATATACTTATATTATATTACAAATATATGTATAACGAAAGCAAACCTAATATATTACAAATACATACAATATATTTGTATTTATAATATATAATATATCATATATTATGTATTTGTAATGTATTGTGTATTATTTCTTAATGCTGTGCCTCTTAGTAATAGAGAGAAGAACTATTATATAGTAAGATTCGTTACTAACTTATTTATTGAAAAGAATATTATATTTAATTCTCTCCAGACTTTAGTGAATCCACCTAATATAATAGTAGTAGTAAATAAAATCAAAATAGTAAATATTCTGAAACATACACTGTAATAGTTAATAGTCTTTAGGCCTCTGGTAATTATTTATCTAATACCAGAAATATAAAGAGGTAATAGTTAATATAAATTAATTCTGAAACCTATTATTCCAAAATCCCAATTAACTCTAAAGACTATCCCTCCCTTCTAAATAACTACTTTTTATAGATATTACTATACTATAGTATTAAATCTATAGTATAAACTATATAGCTGATATAATTACTTAGGGTTATAATATATAATTCTACTATTAAGCTTTAGGGCTTTCTGAAATTATCTATAAGCTTCTGTAAGTTAGATTCTAATTTAGTAGTAGGTATTTAGTCAAAAAAGGTTCAAGTACCTTAAAAGCTACTTATCATTAGAATTAAGCTTATGTCTAACTGTATTAACATTCTTTATACCTTTTATAATCTTTAACTGGAAACGTATATTTATTAACGCTATTAAGATTTCCATAGAAGCTAGCTAATTAGTTAATTACTTAAGAGAGACTTAGTTATCTATCTATTAAAGTAGTAAATACTTAAAGGTATATTCAAAAATATCCACCAGTTAGGGAATTTTATAGTACCAATCTCTAGTAATTACCTTCAGAAATTGAAATATAAGTTAGTATAGAAAAACATATATAAAGTTAATATTAGATAAAATAGTATTTCTATAGAGTCTTACTTTCTCTTAAAGGTTATTTAAAGTAGTTAGATAGTTAATTACTTTAGATAGGTTATTGTAAGTTAAATTAATATTATACCTCTTAGTATAAAGTTCCTTATTAAAATTATAACTAACTATAGAATCTGTAATATTATAGATACTTATTAGAATGTTTCTAACTTTCCTCTGAGTATACTTATTAGCTACTATAACTTTAATAGTATACTTATATTATATATTATAGGAAAAGAAAACTTTAGTAACTAGTTTATATTCTAACTTACCTAATATCTTTAATATAGCTTTATAATTATTTAGAAAGTTGGAAATATTATTATCTATAAACTTTGGTATATTCTTAGACTATGAAACTATTTTATTATTATTCAGTGGATTGAATAAAGTTTAGAAAGTATTATAAGCTTCCCTATAGCCATTTTATACTTAAGTAGAATATTAAAGATTTTAGAAGTATATACTTAATAGCCTTAGTTTATATTATAGTTTAATAAGGAGATATTATCTAATATCCCCAAAAGTTTTAATTATATACAATCAAAGTTTCTTCAAAGCTAAGTTATTAAAACATAAATTAGTAATGGTTAGTTAGAAAAGCGTAAAGACCTTCTCCTTATTAATATTTAACTACTTAGTAGTTAATATAGTAACTGTTATATTCTTAGTTATTTCTTATTTATGCATATATAGTAATAAATTAAACTTTAATATTATATAAGAGAGTAGCTACCGTAATTAAAGTTAATCTCTCTGGTATTTTCTTTTTAAACTTCCATAAATACTTTATTCTTATTCTTATATAAAGTTAGATTTAAAAACTTCTTCTTCTCTCTTAGACCTTAATAGTAAGTCAGCATACCCCCCACTCGGCCACCACCCCCTACCCGGCCACTTCTCTACCTAAGATTTCATCTTTAAACAGCAATACCTCGCTTACTAATAGAAACAAAAGAATGAAACTATATACAAAAGTTATTTATAATACTATTTATTTAATAGACGTTTTATAATATTTATATACTTAGTATTACTTGAAATAAAGAATATATAAAATCAGCTAAAACTTTTAGATTAATAAGTAAATTAATTAATAAACTTCGTCTACTAAACTATTTCAAGATATCTTACTATATTTGAAAAGTAGTAACCCTAGTAGAAGTAGAACATCTATTCTTTTTAATATTAGAAGTATTTATAAAGTATATTGTTAAGAGTTACCAGCTAGATAGTAGTATTCTCTTAACAGATTGAAATAATAATATAATTTCTAAAATATACTAAAACTCTTTAGTTTACTAATCAAGTTAGTTTCTTAATAGGATAAATATAGTATGTAGAAAAACCTTACTATTCTATATCATATATAGTCTTATAATCTAACTTAGAATAAACTTCTACATATCTTTATTTCTTTACTTCTCTAGTTATAGGTATATAATACTAGAAAAAGTATACTTAATAGTAAGTAAGCTATTTTTGAGATAATATGTAATTATAACAGCTAGTTTACCTAATAGAATATTAATATTTAATTTCCTTAATATTATATAGATTTAATATTAACTGTTAGGAAATATACCCATTTACCTAGTATTTACTAACATTATTTTATTTTGTTTTAACTATTAGAATAACTTCTCGAGTTTGTATTTATAACTAGTTTGTTCTATGAAAATACTAGTATTAGGTTATAAATAGACTATACTAATATATAGTATTCTTTATTTTCTTTTATTCCTACTATATAGTCTTATAAATTAGTATATTTATAAAAACTTAATTTCTTTCAATATAGCAGTTACAAAAATAGTATATAAAATTTATAAAAATAATTTTGCTTGGTATCTACTCTCAAGTAGACCATATAGTATTTTATATCTAATAGTAAGCGAGATATTGCTGTTCAAAGATGAAATCTTAGGTGGAGAAATGGCCGAGTAGAGGGTAGTGGCCGAGTGGGGGGTGTGCTAACTTAGTAGCTAAAATTTATACTTTCTATATCGTTTCCTAATTTACTATTTCTTAGTTATAATATATTATATAATATTCTTATTACCTTTCTTTAAATCTTTCTTCTTTATAAATAATATATTTCTTTATTAATTCAGCTCTCTTTATATTATTTTACTGCTTCTCAATGTAAATTAACTAGATTACTACCATTAGACTTATGAGTGTTTCAAGACTTTCTTTTACTTCATATGTTATTCTGGATTCTCTAATTTTATCTATAGTTTTTTCTTATGTTCTTTATTATATTATTATACACTAGATACTACTTTCTAGATTAAACTGGAAGCTTTACTTCACTTTATAAAACGAATGATAGGTTTTTAGGGTTTCCATATTATCTTGAGAGTTCTTTATATTTTTACTAATTTACAGCTAAAATATAGCTAGTACTGTTTAGTATTTATTAGTATTAGGTTTATAAATAAACTCAATATAGTTATATAGAACTTAAAAGGCTTTCGTTATGAATCTTAAGGCTCTTGATATAATTTAGCTAATTAGGATAATATATTTTATTATAATCTTTAACTCTAAAGTATCTAAGACAAAAAAGATCTCCTTATTTTAATCTGTAAGAAATTAAAAAGAAATATATTTACCTCTGGATAATAAATATTAAAATAGACATAAGCTGCTTAAGCTTGAATAACTAAACAAATAAATATAATAGTCTTCCCTAAATCTAATCCCTCAGTACTATAAAGCTAGGGGAAATAATATAGAATAATATATTGAATAAAAAGTGTTATATTTATAGATCTATAGCGTAAACAGTATCTTAATTGTAAAAGTAATACTCCAGATTATAAAGCGTAGTATAGTATATAAATTTAATATCTCCTACCACTATTCTCCAGTCTAATACTGTAAATATAGGCTTATAGCCTATATATATACTACTTATATAATAACTAAGGCTTTTAGTTAAAGCTTAGACTTATTACACTATCCTCACTAAGGGAAAATAAGAACCTAAAACTCTATATTAGCAAAGTGTTGATTAGTTACTACTACAAATATATATAAAGCCTAATAGATAAACTTAGTAGGTCTATAGATTGATATATAAACTAATATCAATATTTATTACAGTATAAAGAATTACTTTATTACTAAATATAAACTATATTCTATCCACTAACCTACAGCCTTAGATACTAATATTTGAATCTTATAGCTGAATAAAGAAATTGTAAACGAAAAGGAGAAAGAAATACCCTCCCAGAAGAAACGTCCTTAGAAGTAAAGTAAT
This sequence comes from Colletotrichum lindemuthianum, assembly GCA_001693025.2. Taxonomy (NCBI): domain Eukaryota; kingdom Fungi; phylum Ascomycota; class Sordariomycetes; order Glomerellales; family Glomerellaceae; genus Colletotrichum; species Colletotrichum lindemuthianum. The sequence continues at coordinate 268,539 of MASP02000195.1, read as the reverse complement.
ATAATTACTAATAATACTATTATAGTAGTAAATAAGGCTAAAACGATATAAAGCTAAATAAATGAACTATTCTTCCTAGTTTTTATCTTAATGAATAATAAGTATATTTTCTTGATTTAAATTAATAGCAGTTATAAATATTATATAGTAGTTAGGAAGAAGGTTATTGAGTAGTAAAATCTTATAATTCTTAATATTCTATATTTTTACTAACTAGAAACTATACCTAATACTAATTAGACTATAATTATTACTAAAGCAAGTAGAGTCTATATTAACCTTAATAGATAGATACCTAAAATCTTACTTTTTATTATTCTAAATATAGTATAATCAGCTATTTTCAGGAAGCTGTGAGTATAAAACTAAATCATAGTTCTTCATTCTATAATAAGTAAAATAAAACCAAATATAGTCAGTAGCTTTAAAACACTAGCTATTAGTAATATCGTTAGAAGATAGAGATATAAAGAAATTTACTAAATCTATTAAGTTATCAGTATTTATATTATTTAATAAAAAAGAAAAGAATTATAGATAAAAGCTACTAATTTAGTATATGTTAGTAAAATTCTTACTACCATACTTCCAGTTAACTTAAAGTAATTAGTATCTATCTTACTAAAGATCTATACCCTCTTTATAAATGTATTTCATAAGGAAAAAGCCTCTAGCTTTCTATTCTACTAGGGGTTTCTTAATTATTATATATAACTTAAGCAAACCCTAAATAAAACTAAGCTTGATCTACCTTAAGAATCACGGGGCCTTCTTTCCTCCATATCTTTATTCATTTAAATAAAATCCATATTTTAGCTATTATAAACTATTTTAGGTAAGTCTAGCCTTCTAAATAGGTAATATCAACCTACTGTAATTACTTATTCTGTAATAATTAGTAGTATAACTAATATTATCTATTATAAGTAATAAGGTTACAGTTAAACCACCTATTAAAAATAAGGTTATTACAGCTATATCTATAATATATTCTAAGGCTATAGCTAAACAAATATTATATTATTTGTATTAAAAACGTTATAAAGTAAGAGCCACTCTAATATAAAGGAGGATTATAACTATCTTATAAATATTATTTATAGAATCTAAATTCCCCTCTATTAGTTAGGGGAGGTAGGAGACTATTACTTTTTGTCTTTCCTTAATTCTCTCTTATTAATAATATTATTCTTATCTAATTGCTAATTAAACTAATTAGATAAGTCAGATTAGTATATAGACTTTAGCTTAAAGTTGAGGTAATTAATAAACTTTAACTTAAAAGTGGGGTAATAATAATATTATTATACGTTAACTATAGTAACTATTACGGCAGTTAATATTATAGTTAGTATTATAGCTACTGCTATAGTTACCACTATAGCTAATACTATAATAGGTATTACAGCTACTACTATAGTAATTATTATTATTAACTAGAGCGGCCCCCTCTATATATAATGGCTATAATAGTTACGCTACCTCTAATAATAATAATAGTTATATATCTACTATATAATCTACAATATTTACTTAAACGTGAGGTATTAGTTATATTTCTACGTAAGGTAAACGTGGTACTAATACTTACCTTCTATATAGTTATAATAATAATAATAATACTGATAATAACGATAATAATAATAATAATAATAATAATAATAATAGCCTGAGACTTATATTTACTAAGTAGATATATAATACTTAAAACTTTAATCTAGATACTTTTAACACTTTCGGTGATAGTAATATTAAGGTAGGCGCTAGTAACTACAATATATCTAATAGTTATAGTAATAATAATAATAATCTTAATACTTACGTTAGTAATATAGCTATAGGTTACAGTAATAATAATTCTAATACTTACGTTAGTAATAGTATAGTAAATATTAGTAATAGTAGCAGTTACTAAGAATGCGACAATTCAGACTAGGAAGGTAGAATTATAAGGATATAATCTCTTTTTTGAAAATTAGGGATATTTATTATATATTAACTATATTGGTTATATATATATATATATATAGCTATATAACCAACTATTTTATTACTATAGAATTCTGTAAAATGCAGTGATATGGAGGCTTTCTTTCCTCCATATGCTTATTTATTTAAATAAAATCTATATTTTAGCTATTATAGACTATATAAGGTATACTATAAAAAGCTGGATCTGGATTTATTTAACCAGAAGATAATATAAAATACTGTTTATTTAGAACTAAGAAGTAAAGAAGAAGCCTTTATAAATACATAGAAGAGTCTATATATATAATACTATATAAAGCCTACTGAAACTCTATATAGGCGAGAAGGTTAGTTTTAGATACCTAAGTATAACTTTAGCTGAATATCTAGATATAGCCTATAGTATTATCTTCCTCCTCTCTAGCTGCTATTTAGTTAGAAGCTATAAGCTAGATTACTATTATTATTTATAATTAGCCTATATATTATCTTATACTACTTTAATACTACTATTTCTATAATAATATTAACTAGCTTCTATATAGAATTTATATATCTTTCCTATTTAATAAGAATCTTCTATTAGTATTCTCTCTCTACCTAATATATCCTTATAGTAAAAATACCTTTAACTAGCTATTTAGCCTTCCTATTATTATCTACTAGCGGCAGTAGCTAGCTATTAATTATAATCTACCTAGGTAGCAAATTAGTTGCAACCTTCTAAAGTAGATTTATATAAAACTATAGGTAAATAAACTCTAAAGTATCTAACTTTATAATATATAGTAAAAATATCTTTACTACTATATACTTATAATATAGCTGAGCTAGCTTTCAACTTAGCTTTAGTAACTTATAGTTAAATATATTTAACTATATCTTATTACTAACTTAATATTAATTTTTAGGAAACTAAATCTTATTTACCTAAGCTTCTAACTTCTACTAGATAGTAGCTTTCTTTATATAAATATATATTATTACTAACTATATCCTCTTAACTAGCTAGTAGATAATAACCTTATTACTACTAAGTAGTTTTATATACTTCTTAGTAACTAGAATAAAGTTAATATAATATCTAAAATCTATAAAGAAAGATATAGTTTCTATTATATTATATTATTAGTTATAAAAAGCTAACTATATAATAGGTAGTAGGTTACCTTAATTATTCTGGAATTAGTATATAAATACCCTCAAAACCACTTAGATCTCTTAGTTATATTATTCTATAATTCTATTAGTTTATAAATAGTAATTAATACTTAATAAATATATAATATTGATTAACCTATAGAGTTTCTTCTAGAAGTAACTTACCTAGTTAGATTCTCTATTACTTATAATATAATATAGTATTCTATATAATTTATAATAATAACTAAGAAACTACTAAGTATATACCTCTACCTCTATTATATTTATCTCCTCTAATATAAAAACCTTACCTAGTTAATTAATAATAACCTAAAGGTAATAGCTACTTTATTCTTTGATAGGAAGTAAGTTAGTAATAAAGTCTATTAACAGATTAGAATATAATTAGTTAGATATCAGTAGAAACTTTAGGAATCTCTTTTTAGCTTACCTCTAGATATAAATATATTTATATATATGATAGTTATATGTAAATTAGTAGATACTCTATAACTATTCAGGCTAATAGAAATATTAATTTATAATCTTTAGTATACTATTATACTCTAGGTAGCCTGCAGGAGAGAAATTAAATAATTTCTATACTAACTTAATTCTAAACTTATTAAGGAAATTATTACTCTCTTTACTACCTAGTATCTAAAATCTCTCTCTAAAAGTAAACTACCCTAATATATTAATAGTATATTTAGCAATCTGGATCTTAATACAAAAATCTAAAGGAAAGTTATATTCCTCCTATTAAATTACTATAAAACTCTATTAATATAAAAGATTTGTTTTAGTAGTATAGTTTTATATCTTCTATAAATCTAGTTATCCTTCAAAAATTTAGATATTAATAATATCTATATACTCTACCTAAAGTTTCGCAGGAATGATAGTATCTAGAATAATTTATTTTATCTATCCCTATTATTTCTTATTATTCTATCTTTTAGGTATATTCTATTTTCTTCTAGAGAGGATATTAGAAGCTACTATCTATATATGTAGTTAGTATTTAAGGTAAGAATTATACTAAAATAACTTCTCTACCTATTAGCTTTATCTCTCTATAAGCTATTACTTCATTATAAAATATTTAAAATCCTTATAATTAGTAAGAACTTTAAACTTTCTAGTATTTTATAGCTTTATTCTCTATACCTATAAGTAAGTTAATATTATAAGACCTTCTTTATTATAAATTAAGTAATTAAACTCTATAGAGATTAGATATTAGAAATAGAAAGTTACTAAATATCTTACCTTAGCTTTATTATTCTAAGTTAATATACTTCCTAGAGTATATCTAGAATAGTTTATCTTTACTATTATTAGGATATTAAAGTTAAATTTTACAGAATTAGCTTTATAGCGAAAACTTATTTTAGTATAAGAAAAACTTTCTACTATTTTAGTTTCTAGCTAAAAGAAATAAACTTCTAAATTAGATAATTTAAAAGGTTTATAATAATATTATACTAAAATATAAAAACCTTATAGTAATTTATAAACTTAAGGAAACTATAGATATCCTTCAGTAAGCTGAAAGAAAGCTAGTTAGTAATAGCTGCTAATTTCTCTAAATTATAAAAAAGATTCTTTCTAGCTAATATAATAAATTCAATATACTTAATTATAATAATAGAAAATTTATACTTATCAAAATCTAACTTTAGGCTTATATTAGTAAGGTAAATCAATATCTAGTAGACCTTCTCCTTATACTCTTTTCGTAAGCTACTAATATAAATAAGGATATTATTAATATATATTATAATAAAATTATCTAGAAACTATCTTAAGTAGCTATTAATATACTATTTAAATATAGTGGGGATATTAGTAAATCTAAAGAGGTATAGTATACTATTGATTTAAAGAGACTATAATATATCTAAAAAGCTATTTTCTCTCAATCTACTTTATTAATTCCGATCTTATAGAATATAGTAATAATATTAAGTTTAGTATATTAATAAGCTGTAATAATCCTCTGGAGGATCTTTAATATAAGAGAAAGAAGATAATAATTCTTCTTTATAATTATATTAAAAACTCTATATATTATATAGAATTATATTCCTCTATCTAGCTTCCTGATAAAAAGAATTAGAATATTAGTAAAGAAGTTACTTACTTTAATAAACTTCTTATTAAGTAAGTTCTCTAGAGTCTTCTTAAATATTAGAAGCTTCTCTTATAATATACTATAGAGAGATCTCTATAGTAAATCTAATTTCTATCTCTTATTATTAGAAATTAGTAGAATATAGTAATTTATTTCTAGTTAGCTGGAGGATAGTTAGTATACTAAACTTAAGTAGAAAGAGTCTAGAAATCTTTTTAAGATATTTACAAAAATATCATTCCTTAGGTTTACCTCTACTTTCGAAGCTAATACTTTCTTAATATTTACTAAACTAACTAATATAACCTAGTAGAAATTTAGTATCTTACTAGTATATTATATAGTATACTAATATATAAATATAAATAAATTAGTATTAAGTAGGTAAACTAACTAGATTTTCTTAAGTTTTACTAATTTATCCTAATATATTAGGTATATTATTTCATTATACTTCCTATAGATTATCTATTAGGTTCCAGTATTATAGATAAAATAATTATCCCCTATTTATAGCTACCTAAAATATAAAAGTAGCTAGAGATTCTTTATAATATAAATATAGATTTTCTATATATAGCTACTAACTTCTAAAGTTAGAATAGCTAACCTCTAGATATTACTAAATAGTAGCTTAGTAATATATCTCCTTATCTATCTTTTTAACTTATTAACTAATAGGAAGTAAAGTTTCTTTATAAGGAAGATATTAATAATAATATAAATATTATAGCTTATATGAATAAGTATATTAATAAAGTAATCTTTATTAATTGTAATCTTAATAGTAGCTAACTATTAGTTACTTACTTATTTCTTTTTCTATTATTTTCCTTATTTTATTATTTCTATTTTAGTTAGCTTTAGGGTCTAACTTTACTCTAAAGTTACTCTTTTTCTAAATTCTTACTATTATTAGGTAAGATAATATTTTTTCTCTAGTAATTTTCAGTATAATTTAAAGAAGCTATAGCTTTTACAATTTTTATGCTAACTTTCTTATACTTTCAGACTATATAGTTTCTATAGATATCGCTTTTCTAATTATATCTAAAATATTAATAGATATTCTAATAGTTTTTAGAATACTCCTTAGGGGTAGAAAAGAAGCTTTTAAAGTTTTAGTATTATTATTACTTCTTAATTACTTTAGTTATTATAATATTACCCTCTATATTATAGATGGTAAATCTCTAGTGGGGTGGTTAGTAGTATACTAATATCCTCTTTATATACTTAAGTTTCTAAGCTATATTTTAAACTTTAAATAACTAGAATCTATATTTTATAGGAAGATTAACTATAATAAGTAGCTTGTTAAAGTAGGAAAGTAAAATAATCTCTAGTAAGAAAATCTAAATTATATTTAGCTATATATACTTTTTAGTATTAGCTAGAATCCTCTTAAATTAAGATAGAGAGATAGTTAGTTACTTATTTTCTTTTTATTTAAAACTTTATAGCTAGATAATAATATAAAGCTAGCTATTTAGATTTAGGTAAATTCTATTTAGGTAACTTATAAAATTATCTAAATTATAGAAGTTATTTAGTTATCCTACTATATAGAAGATTTTAACTACTTACTAGGAACTAAAATCTAAATAGAAATAAATTAGATATTAGTATTTCTAATTATTATTAAAAAAATAATAGTTAATTTTAAGTTTAGTTTTTATTTATTAAGCTTATATTTAATATTTCTTCTACTTACCTAAAAGCTTTAGAGGTAGGAAAAAAGCTTCCTCTAGTAGTTAACTATTAGTAGAAATATAATAATATTATTAATCTTAAGAGTTAGTATTCTAATAGAAATTATTTTAGAGATTACTAGAATATTCTAATATAAGCTAGAGATATTTATTATAATAGCTATCTAGAGGTTACTACTTATTATAATATTTTATCTTACTCATTTATTTTTTAGTTTTTTAATTTTCTAATAGAGGAAGTTTAAAATATATTATAACTACTACTAAAATAATTTACTTATAAAGTTACTATCTATAAGGATATCCTGAGGAATATTAATACTCTATATTATTCTTTATATTAGTTAGTTATTTATTATATAATATTATATCTTAGAAGCTATATATAACTAAATTATATACTTTACTAGTGGAAAGTTATATTCTATCTAATATTATCTATATAGTAAATAAAATTAAACTCTAAATATATAAAAGGCTGAATCTTAGCTTATTTAACTAGAAGGTAATATAAAATCTTGTTTATTTAAAACTAAAAAGTAAAGAAAAAGCTTTTATAAGTATGTAGAAAAGTCTGCCTATGAAGTATTATATAGAGCTTACTGGAGCTTCATCCGAGCGAGGGGGCTAGCTTTAGATATTTAGGTATAATGTTAGCTAGATATCTAGATATAGCTAATAATATATATTAAGCCTTTTAAATAGGTAGTATTAACCTACTGTAACTATTCATTCTATAATAAAAGTAATTTACTTAAAATATATTAAAACTACTGTAATAATATTTCATAATCAATTAATAATTAAACTGAGAGATATTCTATATATAGAAAGATTCTTTATAAATATATTTAGTAGTTAAAGAGTTTACTTAAGAGGAAAAAACATTTAGAGGAATAATATTATAAATCTAAATAAAGTAATTTCTTTTAGTTTAAATACATTAAAATATGGATTTAATCTTACTATAACAAATTAGTAAATAATTATTACTTTTATAAGGTTATTTTCTACCTAATAGAAAGAAACCTCACAATTATAATAGTAAATATAAAACTCTTCTAAATACTTAAAGATATAATAAGTAATTTAGCTTATATAAGAATATCTATTATAGATAGAAGATATTATTTTAATATTATATAAAATCTATAATTTATAAAGAAATCTATATTATTCTTTAGAAATACCTTAAGAGAGAGTAATAATAGCTAGCTATATTATCTATATTAATATTAGAGATATAAAGTTAGTAAGATAGTAGAAATACTTTCTACTAATAATAAATAAGGATTAAGATTGAAATTATTAATATTCAATAATATAAAAAGTAGTTTAGATTATAAAGTTAAATGCTTAATGATTAAATATAAAATTTAGCTTAAAATATTAATATTATTGAAGACTTTATAGTTATCTTTCTAGTAATAATATTAAGAAATAATAATAACGAAGTTATAACCTTACTACTATATATTTATAGATATAATATAATATTAGAATATATACTCTAGACTAGTTTTTAAAAAAAACTAAAATATTAATATTTATATAGATACTTTAGTATATCTATAGATATAGCTAATAATTATTATAATCTATTTTATTAACTAATTATATATAACTTTAATATTAAATAAGATCTCTATCTGGATAATAGCTAAAAGTCTAGAACTAGAAAGAAATTTAATTTCTCAGATAAACTAAGTTTAGATTATTAGTAATATCTATTTTACTAATATTATTCTAGATATTTAAGTAAAAGCTAAAAATATAAATTCTTAAGTAAGGTAAGATATTCTAATTAAATATAAACTAGAGAAACTTTATAAAATACAGATTAAATATTATAATTGAATTTCTATTATTTCTACTATTAAACTCTTTAGATTAATTAATAATAAAATTAGTAAATTAGAAGCTCTCTATCTAATTAAAAACTAAACCTTTAGAGATATATCAGAATTTCCTTATCTACCTTAAATACTCTCTATTTATAACTAAATATATCTAAGGAAATACTAAGGGATAGTAATATTCCTCAGAAGAAGTTATATCTATATATAATAATATATAATAATATATTTTTTCAGGATGAAATCTAGCTAAATATTAACCTAGCTATACTAGCTAAAATATAAAGTAAATCTTTAAATAGATAACTTCTATAGAAAGAAGTTTATTTCAATAAAATAATAATATTAACTACGAAGAAGATTCTTTATTTTATACTAACTTTTAAGGTACCCTATAATATATATATTATAGTAAGATATATATTTAAATATAAGAAACTATATTATAAATTGTTAAAATGAAAAGTCTAAATTATTACTTAAAGATTCTCCTGAGTCTATAGAAGGAAATATATATATATATATATATATATATATTAATATCCTAAGTAACTTATTAGAGAATCTTAATTATCTATATATTATATTACCTATATATTATAGAAATAAAATATGATTATATAGTAGGATCTTATTAGAATATATCTTAATAGAAATCTTTTAGTAAGTGTTTATATATATATATTCTTATATCTAAATACTTATTTTATAAACTTAAGATATTCTTACTATATTCTAACTATAAATTATATTATTAACCTAACTTAAATTATTTAACTCCAATAAATATTATATAACTTTAAATAAATAGATTAATAATAATAATAGAAACCTAAAGAGATAATAATATACATAAATTTTAAAACTTTACTATTAAAGAATACTATCTATTATAATATCTAACTAAAAGTTATAATAATTACCAATACAAGAATATAGCGGAAGCTTTAGTAGAGACTTCTTTCACTATACAGAAGGTTTATAAGGAAGTAAAATAGCTTATATTAATATAGTTAAAATATAGAGTTTAAGGAGTATTTAAGCTCCTAAGATATAATCTATAAAATATAATATATACTATTATTTATATAGTTTATATAATCCTATATTTAATTTTTCCCTCCCAGATATAAATACTATCTTATATTTATATAACGCTACTTCCAGTTATTTATCTAAATATAATAATATCTTAAGAATATTAAAGTAAAGGTAATAGAATGTTAAACTATAAGTAAATAGGCTATAGGTAAGAATAATAGGGTTTTTAAGCTTTTTAGAATTAAAATCTATTATTTTTATAATAGTAATAATTATAAATAGCTTCCACTATCTAAAAATAGCCTCTCTCAGTCTTTTTAAGTTTCTAAATAATCTAAAAGATATAAAAATTCTCAATATAATCCCTAAGTATCTCCAGTACTTTAAATACTACTACCTTCTTATTATTATTACTTAGAAATATATAGTCACTTAAGATTTAAAGATTTCAAAGTATACTATATGAAATATAACCTTCAAGCTAATAAATCTATTAGAAATACTCTCTTTAGAGTAGCTTCTACTTACTATAATCCTTATACCTATATACTATATTCTACTAGTAACTATATTAATATTATTTAAGATATTTTCTTTTTCTAATAGAAGCTAAAATCTAGCTTTTAGATATTTCTATATTTTATATATAAAGCCTATTATTATAATAACCTAAAAGGTATATTTAAGTATTACTTACTAAAGCTCTTATAAAAAGAAAGAACTCTAAACTCTTTCCAGGTTATTAAAATAACCTCTTAAAGTTAGAACTTTAACTATCTTCAGTATATAGTTTAAATAATATAATATAAATAATAGTTTTTTAACTTTATATTTTAGTTTTCCTGAAGCTTCTTATCTAGACTTTTAAACCTTCTCTATCCCCCAAAATATATTAAATTAGTATTAAGATCTAAAGTATATTTAAAGTAAAATATTTAAAATTACTACTATAAATTGAGCTTATTATTATCACTAATGAAATATCTTATTAAAGATAGCTAATTAAAATATAATAGAGATAGAAAGATAAAGAGTTAAGTAAATTTAAGACAAAAAGAAGTAACTAGTTAAAATAGTATAGTAAATATATCTCTTAAGTATCCTTAAGAGATTAATAATATAGAAGCACTTTAAGATAAGTAACATTATATATATATCAAAAATGTAGATATATAAAAATACCTTAAGAAAAGTGGTACTATATATATAATTAGAAGAAGAATTAAAGAAAGATCTTGTAAGTATAGATTACTTTAGAATTTATAAGAAGATATCTAAAAATACTTAAAATTAGATAAATTTAGGCTTATAACTCTAAAAATATAGTTAAAACTCTAGTAGGAATTCTTTTATATTTTATAGAAAGTTTATAAGAAAGTTAAATAGCTTATATTATTATAGTTAAAATATAGAATTTAAGGTATATTTAAGCTACTAAAATATAGACTATTAAGTATAATATATACTACTATTTATATAGTCTATATAGCTTTATATTTTATTACAACCTATATTAATAACTTACTAATTATTAGGTTAAATAATAATATTATTATAGTTTTCTTATATATTTAATAAGATATTAGAATTAATAATCTAAGAATAATAGACTTTCTTCTGAATTTCTATCTGTATTTTAAGAAGAAGAAGATAATAATTTTCAAGGAGGTTTACATAAAAGAAATATCTAAGAAGTTTAGAGAGTTTATCTACCTAACTAATATTTTAGTTTAATTAGAAATCTAACATTTTAGTAGTTTAATAGAAAACTTAGTTAATAAGATATTAAAATAACAATATTACTAAATATCTAGAAAACTATAGTTTACTATTTGGATACTATAATTAAATTTATTATTTAGTTATATATTTTTGAAACACTTATTATATTATTCTATAAACTTATTGTTATATGAAGAAAATAGTATACTTCCTTTAATATATTATAATATAAAGTAAATATTTTATTAAATATATCATAAATAATATAGGAATATAAAATCTTATTTAGATAGTGTTTAAATTTGATATTTAACCACTATACTGAAATTATCAGTTTAGCCTCTATAGCTTTATATAGCTTTACGCCTTGAAGTATTAATTTATTTAGAATATAGAATACTTCCCCCTACTTTTAGCTGAAATACTTATCTGTTATTTTAATGCTAGAACTAATTATACTGAACGCGTTACTAAATCTACCGATTTTACACTATATATAATATCTAAATTAACTATAGTAATAAATAATTTTCGCTCTATAATATTTAAAGAGTATTTTTTAAAAGTTTAATAGTATTTTTATAATAAAGTATTTACTTTAAAGAAGTAATAGGTTCATAATCCTACTAACTATATTAATATTTAGTATAATTATAAAGATAACTACTCTATTATAATTATAAAGTAGATAATCTTAAGAAAATAGTGTAGCTACTTTTTTAAGGCTAAAATTCTCTAGATTAGAAGTATAGATAAATAGATTTTCTAGATTCTTAAAGGCTATAAAGTTAATAACTATTCTTCTATATAAGAAAGTTAATTTATAGCTATAATACTATTTAAAAGATTAATTTATAATAAGGTAGTAGAGGTAAAATATATATTCCTACTTACTAAAATAAATATAATATATTAATAGAAGAGTTTTCAGTAGTAAATTAAATAATAGTATATAAAATTACTATCTATATTTAGAAGTAAGGAAGCTTTTTTATAATACTCTAAGATATCTATAATATTTAGTATTACCTCCTTAGAGAGAAGTATAGCTTAATAATATTGATATAACTATTTCTTAATACTCTTGAAAAAGGCGATAAAATTCTATATTACTATATATACTATAATATTAAGAGAAGAATTAATAGTATCTTCCAAATATATACTAAATATTTTCAAATACTTAGAAGAAAAACTTAGAATTATTAATAATAGACAATATATATAAGGTTAGTTATTTTACCAGTATATATATTATTAAGCAGTTTAGCAGTAATATATTAATAACTTAACTACTTTTAAATACCTCTTATTTAAAGTATAGCTATAATAATATTTTATATAGCGTTTAATACTTATTCTTACTTTATTTCCTCCAAATTAGCTGAATATTCTAAGTAGATATTAATATAGTTTAACTTTTTTCTTTAGGTTAACTATCTTCTAAATTTATATATAATAATTATAGATTATAATACTAGCTTTAATAGAGTGGTATATAAAGTCTTTCCTTATATAAAATAATAACTCTACTTATAATCTACTTTTCAAGATATTATTTTTAATATAAAGAAAAAGTAGATTAGCTTTCAGGTAGTGGAGGAAGTTAGGTTACTATAGTGTAAGATATTAATAATATCCTTAATAGTAAGTTATATAAGTTAGTAAAGGAGGTAGAAATAAGAGAGATAGTATAGTCGTTACTTAAGGAAGTAGAGAGGGAAGGTTTGACTAAGTTAAGTAGAAAATAATATTCTTATAATATTAGTAGTATTTTAGAGGCCTGGAGAGTATACTATTATATACCTACCCTTAAGATTTATAGTAAGGTGTGGAAGGTACTGAGAATTCAGTTTTTAGATTAATAAGATAAAGTTTATTTTTAGTATTAAGGTTACTATTAATTCTTTAGAAATAAGTAGGTATTTTAAGATAACTTATATCTCTATATTTTAATAGGTTATTACCTATAAGGTTAATAACCTCTAATATTATAGTATTTAAGTAATATTATTTACTGAGAATTTCTATTATAAAGTAAATTTATATTCTGTCTATTAATTATCTAATCTCTATATAGTCTATATTTAGATTTTGGTATAGTATATAAGATGAAAAACTGCTATTATAAAAGATTTGGTATTTAGTTTTACTATATATATTAGTATATATAAAGTTACTTACTACTTAAATCTTTTGTATTAGTATTTTTCTATAAAGTTTTTAAATAGTTAATAGGTTAATATAAAGTTGCTAAGAAGGTATAAATTTAGAAATATAGCTTATCTATCTATATTAAATAGTTTATATTATAGTGAGACTTACTATATTATTATTATTCTTTTATTATCTCTAGAGTGTTTTGAAGGGAGAGGTTTTTAGCTATATTAATATTGATTTATATTAGTAGCTTAATAATATCTATATAGATTGTAATATTCTCTCTAGAGTTATTTTATACTGATTTGTATAGTCTAATATACTTACTCTCTAATAACTTACTATTAAAGATAACCTTAAGGTTATCTTTTGTATATAATAGGTTAATTACTATTAGCTTATTAATTACTTTAATAAGAAGGAGGTAGATATTAATAATATTACTTAAATATCTTTTAACTGGAAGTATTATAATATACTAGAGGTATCTAAAGTTTCCCTATAGGTATATAATATTACTATTATCTCTATTATAATAGAATTTAGGATATTAATCTTAGCTTTTAGTTAGCTTTATAAGGATAGAGGTAGGGATAGTAGGAGTAGGGGTATATAGTAGATATAATAATAAGATAAGATTATTATATATAATATTATTATAAAGATTTAAAGTTCTATTATGTATGGGGGAGTTTTTGAGTAAAACTTAACTTTATAATAATAAAAATAACTTAAGGTAGTTACTATATAATAGAGATATAATATAGAGATATTATCTCTTAAGATAGATATTATATAGAGGAGGTAATATATCTCTAGTAATATTAAGAGGCTTTTAAGATAAGGTATTATTAGGAGGAGGTAATATATTTTTAGTAATAGTAGGCTATTAAGGTTTGCTACTATAAGGAATTTAAGACTTTTTAGAGATTATAATTTATATTACTAATACTTTTTGTATTAGTTATATAGTAGTGGTATAATTATTAGTATTCTTAGTATTATCTGTAATAAATATATTTTTTTCTTCTGGAAATAGTAATATTTTTGAATAATATAATATATTACTAAAATAGTTATAGATCTATATAATTTTAGGATATTCTAACTACTGCGTCTTTTCTGCTAGGGGTGGCTTCAGCTGAGTGAGGCTCATATTTTTCAATAGTGGTATACTCGAAAATAGTGGGTTTCCTAATTTGGGGCTATAGTAATGGACTTTATTAATTAATTTAGCATAGCGGTTTAATATAGAATTATGATATAGTTTAAATAAGAGCTTCTATAGAAAAGATAATATAATGCTTTATAATTATGTAAATAGTAATGATATTAATTATAGAATTATATTAATATTAATAACTAAATAGATATTTTTTGTCATTGTAAGATTAACGTTATAGAGATTATGCTATGAAATAGTTATAGTAAAAGTATTTATTTTAATGTAAATGTTATATAAATTTTAATATATTCTTATAGATTATCAAAATTTAGAATATACTTTATAAACTAAGGAAAGGTAATTAATAAGATTATACTAAGATAAATAGATAGTATTAAATTAACTACTTTTATAAACAGAAAGGGCTTATATAATAATATTAAATATGTTAAAATGTATAATGAATTTATATAGAAAAAGGTAAGTTAAAATAAAGTAACCTTTAAATATATAGAGATTACTAATAATATTATGAATATTATTATAGAATTATTAATGAGATTATTTTTTTAATAGATGAGAGTTTATTATAGAAATTAAATATTATATAGTTACTAAAAAGTTAGAAAAGAATATTAAAATAGAATAAATATTATTTAAATAAGAAGAAATATTATAAAGAGATTCTAAAGGTTTGTATAGAAAATCTGTTAGTAATATAATAGCTATAAGGTTATTAGGGCTTTATATTATACTACTTATATAGTATAGTCTAATAGTGGAGATTAGCTACTGGTGATTACTAGTTACTAGTTATTACTACCTGCTGGGTAATTAGTAACTAATTACTTAGAATATCTAGATTTAGCTTATATATAGCCTATAGGCTATATACTATAAATACTGATATCTTTAATCTTATTAGTATACTATATATAATAATATATATAATATACCTTCCTGTAGTTAAATTAATATAAATTAGTAGTTAATCTTACTGTTAGTATTTACTGTAAATTAGTAATGTTTATTTAGGTGGAAATAGTTATAGAAAGTTATCAGATTTAACTTTAGGTAAAATTACTAATTTCTTAAACTATTTGAATATTTTTAATAATAACTTTTTATTTTACTTAAGGTAAGGTAATATCTTATTAATAATTATGCTAATATATCTTAATCTTAGTAGTTAGATATTTATTTATACTTAAGATTAATTTATAGAATAAGTTTTAAGTATATTTTATATAAGTATATTTATTAAATATCTTTTCTATAAAACTTACTAAACTTCTATAATAAAGATATTTATAATATTCTAAGTTTCTCTAAATTTCCTTATATTTCTCTTTTTCTTATTTATATTTTTCTATCTTTTTTCCTTCTTTTCTTTACTTAACTGCTAGATAGTTTCTATCTCTCAAATTAAAGCTTACCTATATAATATTAATTAATAGAAATAGTAAATAGTGAAAACAGAACTTTCTATTTTCCCCCTTTTTCTCTTTTCTAATTTATACCTCTTTGTAATTTCCTTATAGTTAGGAAATAATATGTAAAATATTAAAGTTGATAGACTTTTTTAAAAGGTGTTTTAAGAAACTTAATATAATATGTAATATAACCTTTTTAAAGGTATGAATGCTAATAGAATTAAATGGTTTTCTTAATAGTGAGACGTTTAGTAAATATAAAGTACTTAATTTTATTATAGAGTGTAATTTAAACTAAATTCATAACTAGATAGTATTAATTACAGTAGTATATATGTATATAATTATCTTTTTAGTAGAAGCTTTCTAAACTTCTTTAAAAATAATTTTAAAGACTAGCTAGAGGAAATATAGGCTACTATAGATAAACAAATACTTTAGTATTTATAGAATATTCTTCTTATTTATAATATTAAGATTAATATAAAAGGTCAATAGATTTATGAGATTTCTATGAATTTAAGAAGTATAATAAGTTTTTTTTGTAAACTAAGGAAGAAGTTTAAGAAAGAATAATAAAGTTATTAAATTTTAAAATATATATTAATAAGTAACTAAAGTTCCTTAAAGATATTATCTTTATTTTGTAGATATAGTCTTTTATCCAGAAGTAATAATGAAAGGTAACCTATTAAGACCTTATAAAGCTTAATATTTATCTAGCTACCTTAAGAAACTAATCCTAAGGAATATCTTAATAAATAGAGAGATTTATAGTCATTTCGCTATTATTAGTAAGAGATATAATTCCTTAATTATAAGGCTAACTTCAATAATAAGGTTTTTAAATTAAGTAAGATAAATAACCTCCTTATAATTAGAATTAATAATATAAATTACCTATTTTACATTCTATAGTTTCTTGTCTTTGTATTGAGTTTATAAGTAATTACTAAGAGACTGAATCTCTTTTATTAATATATTAATAGCGAAGAATATGGTTTATATTACGAAAATAAATAACTCTAAAATAAAATATAAAGAAGCTTTCTATAATAGTTTTAAATTCAAGATTTATATTTTCAGAGACTATTATCTAAAATTAGATATTTCTATTTTTATATAGACTAAAATCTTTTTTATTTTATTATAGAATTAGGCTTTTAGTTATTATTTTCATTACCTTAGTAATTTTCTTAAGTTTATAGTATTTTATAACATAGCTTTCTATATTTAGAATTATTTTGAAAGTAGTAAAGATTAATAAGTTTACCTTACTGACTGGCGTAATATAATACTCAGAAATATTATTATTAATAATCCAGATAAGATAAGAAAGAAAGTATTTAAGATTCTTTTTATTAAGCTAATATATATTTAGAGAATCTTCTCTCTTAAATAATATACTAATCCCAGCCTCTAAAATTATCTGTTAAATATATATTAAGAAATATTTAAATATTAGTTTGTTTTCTTCAGCTTTATAATATTATATAAGAAAGTTTATAAGTAATTATAGTCTGCTATCAATATTAGTTTAAGTTTTCCTTCTATAATATCTTGATATATACTTAAAGATATTAATACTCTTAAGGAACTTTTATTAATTAATATAGATTAATATTAAATTAACTTAATATATAACTTACCTTAAAGCTTTTACTAAGAATTAAAATATAGTAATTATAAATATTCTTAAGTATTATTTAGAGAAGAATATTAATTAATTCCAACTACCTTATATAGTTAGGTTAATAAATAATATTATATAGATAGTAAAAATAGTTACTATTTAATAAGATACCTTCTTAAGAAGAGAAGAAACTTTTATAACTAATATAAGTTTAACTTCTATATAGTAAATATATTAATATCTATTTATTATTATTTTCTTATATAATATAAGGAAATAGGAAGCTTAAATAATAATCCTAAGGATACTGATAAGATTACTATTAAAAATAAGATAGTAATATATTACTTTTAGAATTATTAACTTAAGAATTAAACTAAGGTATTAAATTCTCTGAATAACCTTTTAAATAACTTTACAATATTCTATTTTCAAAGAAACCTATATTTCTGAATAGTTAAAAGAGTATGAGACTCCTCTAGAATTAAGTAGTAATCTATAATTTAATAAGAGAAGATAATATAACTAAGGAGATTGCTACTTTAGTATCTATATTTATTCTTAATAAATATTATTTAGATATAGTCTTTTAAGGAATCTTACCTGATTTAAATACTGCTAGCTATTTTACAGCTAGCTACTTTCAGTTTAATATTCTAAAATAAGTTATATTTCTCTCTATTTCCTTAAAATTTCCAGAGGAGAATTAATATCTATTTTGTTTAGAGGAGGTAAATTTATAAAAATAATAAGTATAATTAGTATATCTATACTATTTAGTATAATAATATTCTATATAGTTTTTTATGAATTTTTATTTCTGTTATATTTTACTAATATAGATAATCTTAATATTATTTTCGATAATATCTGTAATGAGTTATTATAAAATAAGAGTATTATTTCCTTTATATATAAATAGAAATATCTATAAATATTATTAAATCAAATGAAATTATTTACTTCTTATATCTAATAGAAATTAAGATCTATAAACTTTATTATTTTTTTAGATATCTATTTATTATATATTTTCAGACGTTCTTAATGAAGTTAGATATTTAGTTACTGAAGAAGCTTTTATAGCTTTCTAAAAATACTATTACTAATACTAGATATATAATGCTACCCTCTCTTAATTTATATTTACCCTCTATAATAATATTAAATTTAATTTTAAAGGTATTATTAGTATTGTTTACCTTAAGGATAAATACCTTATTCTCTATATTATTAATATAGTTATAATTTTTAATATTACTTAATTTCTACTTAATGTGTTACTAAGTATAATATAGAAAGTTTTTAAGATATACTAAATTAATATTTATTTAAATATACCTAATTCTATCTTAACTGATACTAAAATAAACTTTCAATTTTAAAATCCTTATATAAAAGCTATAATAATAAGCTTAATTATAAGAATTATATCTATTAAGATATATAATAGTATATATAAGGTAGAATATTACTATATCCTCCTTTATTATATATATAGAATTTACTACTCAGAATATTTATTATTATTCTAAATGTATTACCTCTAGGTTACTTATTAGTTAGTAAATAATATTATTAGCCTATATAATTGTATATTTGTATTTCTTATCTTTAAAATTTACTTCCAGTTTACTGAGAATTTTACTTTATTTCTGGAGATAATCTTATAAATATAGATAATCTAAAAAGTAACTAAAGTTATCTATTATGGGTATATATAAAAGATAATTATTTATATTATCGCTATCTGTAATAAGCTTAATATACCTTAAGTTATAGGCTTTTTATAATAGTTTCTTACATATATATAGTAAGAAAAGAATGATTAGTAAGGATTCTTCTACCTATTTACTACTTATAGAAAATATATAATATTAACTTTCCCTATAGTTTTTAGGAGTTTTACTTGATTACTATAAAAATATGTTTTAAAAGTAATAATATTTCTTCTTAATTAGATATTCTAATAAAAGTATGAAAATATTTTAACTATAAATATATTTATAGTAATATTAATAAGACTGGAGATTCCTCTTATAAAATCTTATCTATTCTAATCTTATTTTCTATTATTTATAAATTTCTAAATACTCTAGAAGTTCTAGAAGATAATAATATTTTTTCTTCTTATATTAAAAGTAATATAATACTACCGTTTAATAGAAATAAGTATATTAGACGTAAGAGAAATATAAAGCTATTCTTTAAATTCTTAAAAGTTATATTTGACTAGAAAATCCTTTTTAATAAGAAAGTAACTAAAATGATTAATTTATAGCTTACCTTATAATTAAGGAAGAAGCTAACTTAACTTTCTCTAAACTTCTCTACTAAAATGAAATTATTATTATTTCTAACCTTTCTTTCAAAAAGTTAATAAAGAAGGAAGTAGAAAGTATTATTAATAATAGTTAAGATTATTTAGTATAATTCTATTCTCTAAAAGAATTATATTATCTTGAGATGTTAAATTATTAAAATAATTAAGAATAAAAGTAATAACTATATATATAGGAAAGTAAAACTTATAATTTAAGGTTTTAGAAATAGTAGGAAGCTAATAATATTTACTTAATTTTCTATAATTTAGAAAAGTAGCTAAAATATAAATATAGCTATTATCCTTATATTAATAAAAAAGAAAGCTTTCTTTTTTAGCTTAAAGATATTATTTAAGTTTATACTTAGGCTAAAGTTAAATTTACTAAATATATTATAGTTAGGTTACGTATTTACCTTGAGAACTAACATCCTCCGGAATTTATAATAATAATTATTTAACTACTTTATACTTTAGTAAAGACTGATACCTACTGGGAGGTAATATACTTAAAGTATTATAGAAAATAGTTATATATAAATATATCTACCTATAATTTTTACCTCCTTATATCTTAACTTAATAAAAAGATACTAAATAGAATTAGTATATAAACTAATATTATTCTTGGTCTTTCTAATACTATTTTTATATAGTAAGAAAATAAAGAATTAGTAAAATCTTTCCTTATAGTAAAGTTTAAGAGCTTTCTTATAAAGTTAATATTACTAGTATTTAATGGTAGTATGGTTTCCCTCTAAGGTAAAAACCTTCTTCTTAAGTAAAATAATTAAAGTTATAAGTTTACTATTATTAATATCGTTATAAACTCTAAGATACTTAAAAAAGTTATATTAAGTAATATATATAAAGTATATATTATTTTAATTTACCAGCTTTAGATACGTTTTAATCTTTTATATTTAATATAATAATAATAACCTCCTAGTAATAATATTATTATGTTTAATAAATATTTCAAAAAGTAAATAGAATATTTAAATTAAGAATTATGTTTTATATTTCTTAATTTCTTTAAGATATAATTGTCTTTTTCTATAGATAAGTTTTTTATTAATATTATTAATCTATTATTTTAATTGGAATCTATATATTATAAGCTTTATCTGAATATCCAGCTAGGGTTTTATCTAGGTATTTAAAGCTAACCTCCTCGTCTGGGTAGGATTCTAGTAGGCTCTATATAGTATTATATATATAGACTTTTCTATATACTTATAGAAGCTTCTCTGTTACTTCTTAATTCTAAAAAGATAGTATTTTACGTTATCTTCCACTTAAATAAGTCTAGATCTAGCTTTTTATATATTTAAAATTTAGTTTTATATACTATATAGATAATATTAGGTAAAATGCAGCTTTCCACTAGTTAAGTATATAATGAAGTTAAATATAGCTTCTAGAATATAATATTATATAATAAGTAACTAACTAACTAATATAAAGAATAATAAAAGATACTAAAGTTCTGCAGAATATACCTATAGGTAGTAATCTTATAAGTAAACTACTTTAGTAATAATGAGAATATATTATAAATTTCCTCTACTAGAGAGTTAATAAGCTTATATATAAATTAGTAAAATAAGATATTATAATAGGTAGTAACCTCTAGGTAGTTACTACAATAAATACTTTTAGCTTATATTAAAATAGTTTAGTAACCTTTAGAATAATATTTATTATAATAATAGTTCTTAAAGTTAATAATATTACTATATCTCTACTAGTAGCTAACTAGTAGAGGAAACCTTTCCCTCTACCTCTAAGGTTTTTAGATAAGTAGGAGAAATACTAAATCTAAGTCTAATAAATAAAAGCTAAGCTTAATAGTAACTACTATTTCTTTAATAGTAATTAGAAATAATAATATCTAATTTATTTCTACTTAAACTTTAGTTTCCAGGAGGTAGTTAAAATCTTATATATGGTAGAAAAGCTAAAGAAGTTCTATAATCTAGGTAAGTTTATAAGTTACCTAGATAGAACTTACCTTAATCTAGAAAGCTAACCTTATATTATTACTAAATTATAATATTCTAAATAGAAAGAAAATAAGTTTCTAACTATTTTTCTACCTTAATTTAAAAGCCTTTGAGCTAATACTAAAGAATATATATAGCTAAATATAATTTAAATCTTTCTACTAAAAGTTAATCTACTTTCCTACCTTAATAGGTTATTTATTATAGTTAATCTTTCTATAAAATGTAAATTCTAATTATCTAAAATTTAGAGTATAACTTAGAAACTTAAGTATATAAAGGGATTACTAATCTTCTATTAGCTACCCCACTAGAAACCTACTATTTATAATGAAGAAAGTAATATTATAATAACTAAAATTATTAGAAAGTAATAAGTTATTAATAGGAATTCTTCTATAATTGAAGTAAGTTTTAGTAGGTTTCTAAATAGCTTTAAGGTAATATCTATTTTATATATTATAGTAGAGGAACTTTCTGTAAACTTAGATTTAGAGTGAACTTTGATATTCTATACTTATTTTAAGAAGGATATAACTTTAGCCTAAATTATAATAACTTATACCTAGAAGTAAAATAAAATAGACGCTAATAGAATATAATAAATAGTAGAGAGATTTTAAGTTAGTAATAAGATTTAACCTTTCTTATAATATTTTGAGATATATCAGCTAAGTAAGAAGCTGAATAGGATAGCTTATAGATACTATATTATTAATATATTAAATTTACTTAATATTATATTAGATATGTCTCCTAATATTTATCTCATATTTTATATTAATCTTATTAGATAAGCTAAAAATATCTTCTTACCCTTATAATATTATATAAATATTGATTCTAATTTTATTCTTATTTTGGTAAGGAAGAATAGTAAGATTTTGAAGAAATATATAGTGAAGAAGATTCTTATAGTAAAAGGTATACTAGGGTGGAGGTAGAATTGAAATATATTAGTTGAATCGAAGGGCTATAATATACTAACCTGGGAATCTGTAGAGAGTATTATTAATGATAAAATAATATTGTATTCTAAATTATAGTATAGGAATATTAATAAATATTATAAACTAATATTAATTTACTGATATAGAAAGATTATATAAATTATAAATAGAATATAAAATAGTCAATAAACTATATGAATAAAGAATTCTAAATTATTATTTAATAAATATATTATTATTCTTTCTTTTCTTTTTTATTTTATCTGTAAATTTATTTTTAATTATCCTTTTTTTGATTATTATTATTTTTGATAGGGATAGATATAACTTACTATTATTAGATTTATTCTAATATCGAAGAATATTAAGATTATTTTATCTCTATTTATTCTTATAGAATTTATAGAGAATATATTAATATTCTTCTATAAATAAATTGTATATAATATAATCTTGAGATATAGATAATATTTATCTTTCTACTTTAAGTAGTTTATAAGTAAAAGTAATAACTATATAAAAGGTTTACTAGTTTACTTTAGATTATTTATGCTGTAATGTATATATTATAGTTATAGTATTCTGTATACTATAATAGGTACTATAGTATATGCTATGCTTTAGTATGTATGTTATAGTTATAAAGCTCTATATGTTGTAGTTATAGTGGCCTATATGCTATAGTTATAGCTGGAGGTCTACTAGAGATCTCCTATAGTAATAGCTGGAGATTTAAAATAACCTTTCTATAAAAGACTCTTTATATCTCTATAAATAACAGTTAGATTTAATTGATTAAACTATTAATATAATTACTATAGATTTCCGTATTTTACTATTGATATTATAACCTTTTTTATAGACTGTCTATATTAAGAAAACTATTTTTATCTAATAATGTTTCTCCTAGAATATAGATTATCTATTATATCTGTCTTTCTATCTATTCTAATAGGTTATAAGTTAAGCTCTTTTTAACTTAAAGATTCTTTATTTTATTATTTTAAGATTATCCTTTTTATTTTAATAATAAAATTCTCTATAACTTTCTATGTTTATTTAATTTTATAGAAAGATTAACTATAGTAAGTTTTATCTTAACTTTAAATTTTAAGTAATTTTATAAGGAAATAAAGAATATAAACTAAGTTTATTTAATATAAACGCTAAGGAAATATATTAAGTTTTAATTCCTGATTTTGAGATTTACTCTTTAAGTTATATCTTTATCTTAAACAGAAAAAAGAGGATATAGATCTCTGAATTTCAGTTTATTCTATAAATTATATCTCTATCTTTTTAAGAAACTAAATCTCTAATTCTTAGTTAATTCTATAAATCATATCTCTATCCTTTTAGAAAATACTATACCTTTTATCCTATACTATAAGATTTTCCATTTTATATAATCTTTTCTTTAGCATTATTATTTATATTTTATTCATTTATTCTACCTAATTAATTATAGATATTATTAGAAAGATTACTATTCCTAAGTAAGTAGCAGGTAGTAACTATAAGGTTTAGTTTATTTATATTAAAGCTTTACTTTTAAGTAGAGATATGTTTATAAATATAATCTCTCCTATTACTTAAGTTAATAAGAATAAAAGTAAAAAGCTTTAAGTTATATATAACGTTAATATAGGAATAGTCTTTTAAGAGTAATTAAAGATAATAAAACTTTTTTTTCAAGTATTTAAATATTTTAAAGAACTTTATAAGGCTTCAGAACTTACTAATATATTCTTAAGTTATAAAGAGATTTTAAATACTACTTTAAGTAATTTTAGTAATATAAAAGAATTTCTAAATATAATAAAAGAGTTATTAGATATTATATTCTATATTAAACTAAAACTACCTAATAGATAGTTATAACTTATATCTTAAGTAACCTAAATTCTAATTATAAAAATTCTATTACTTGTATAACTTAGAATCTTAGATCTAATAAAGAAATCTATACTTTAAACTGTTTATTCTCTAATCTATTTAATAGATCTAAAAGAAAGAATACTAATAACCTAGTTAATTATACTACTTAGAAGAAGGAGAATTTCAGAGTTACTAAAAACTATATAAAAAACAAAAACAGATCTTTTACAAAAATTGTAAGAAGAATAATTATACCAAAGAAAATTATACCTACTTTCACTTAAAAAAGCCCTAAGTTAGTAGAAGAATATACTGAAATGGGATGAGACTCTGGATAGACCTCTATTGAAATAGGGTGAGATCCTGGATAGACCTCCATTAAAATAGAGTGAGAATAATAATAACAAAAATAAATAAAAAAACTTTATAAAAGAGTAGCTATAACAGCTATACAGCTGTAGCTATATAGCTATACTAAAAGGAATAAAAACGAAGGGAAAAACTAGCCTCTATTGCTACTATAACTAGCTTACTATACTACAGTTAAATACGTAGCTACGTAGGGCTGTAGCCCTACGTACAGCCAGTAGCCACGTAGCCTCTCTATATAGCCCAGTTGGCCTCATGGCCACCTATAGCCTCATAGCCCCCAGGCTTATTACAATCCTTCCCATTTTTGAAAGCCTGCACCCCCACGTATTCAAAAATCCAGATAAAAATAAAAACCTAACCAGCCTAATAGGATAAAAGAAAAGTTGAAAAACAGATTTAAACTATAGCCTTCAGCTATACGTACGTATATATATAACCCCTTAGCTACACTATTTATTATTCATACTAGTAAACTACTTTTATATTTATAAGTATTACCTCCCCTAGCTGGAGGTTTATTAAAGTTGCTATATAGAGTATATATACCACCCCTAGGGGTATTCTTCCTCCCCAGAGTGGTCTTTCCTTTCAAACCAGGTATTTTTAATATAGTCTTATATGCGTAATAATTAATAAATTGTTGTAACTATAGAGCTATATTCGGTTGGGTTTTATTCTTCTTTTTTGTGAGACTTTAAGAGCCTTAGAGTGGTATACATATAGCTATAATGTAGCTATAACTATTTATATTACTGTAGGTCTTGTGAATTGATTAATATAGCTGTAGCTGTTATTTTTATGATCTTCGGAGGTTTATTCGAGGGATCTATAAGATCTATAGTATCTATAGTATCCATGATATCCGTGGGATCCGTAGCCTTCGTGGCCCACGTAGCTGTGGCATACGTGGCT
Organism: Colletotrichum lindemuthianum; assembly: GCA_001693025.2. Taxonomy (NCBI): domain Eukaryota; kingdom Fungi; phylum Ascomycota; class Sordariomycetes; order Glomerellales; family Glomerellaceae; genus Colletotrichum; species Colletotrichum lindemuthianum. The sequence continues at coordinate 242,125 of MASP02000195.1, read as the reverse complement.
AGCCCTCTTGTTACTTTCGTTGATTTTCGACGCTTTCGCCGTACGTATAGCTGTAACTATAGCCTACAGAAGCTATAGCATCCACATAGCTATAGCCTCCGCATGATCTATTATATCTATAGGATCTATAGTATCTATAGGGCTGTAGTAATTCAATAAATAGTTATATTCAAATATAGTTAATAGTATTAGTCTGCAAATAGGTTAGTTAGTCTATTAGTCTAACAGCAGGTTCGTTTAAATAGCATAAAAGTATTCACCTATAATAACCTAAAAGGAAGTAATAAGTATAAATTCTGGATAGAGACTCTATTGAAATAGGGTGAGACTCTAGATAGACCTCTATTGAAATAGAGTGAGACTCTGGATAGACCTCTATTGAAATAGGGTGAGACCCTAGATAGACCTCTATTAAAATAGGGTGGAATAATAATAACAAAAACAAACAAAAGAACCCTATAAAAGAGTAGCTATAACAGCTATATAGCTATAACTATATAGCTATACTAAAAAGGAGTGAAAAATGAAGAGAAAAACTAGCTTCTATTACTACTATAACTAGCTTACTATACTACAGTTAAATACGTAGCTACGTAGGGCTGTAGCTTTATATACAGCTAGTAGCTACGTAGTCTCTCCATACAGCCCAGTTAGCCTTATAGCTACCTATAGCTTTATAGCCTCCAGGCTTATTATAATCCTCCCCATTTTTGAAAGCCTACGCCCCCACACGTTCAAAAATCTAGACAAAAACAACCAAAACCTAACCAGCCCCGCAGGGTAAAAAAAAAAGTCGAAAAACAGATTCAAACCATAGCCCTCAGCTATACATACGTACGTACGTAACCTCTTGGCTACGAAGCCTTTATTATTTATACTAACAAACCACTTTCATACATATAAGTATTACCTCCCCTAGCTGGAGGTCTATCAAAATCACCACGCGGGGTATATACCACCCCTAGAGTTATTCTTCCTCCCCAGAGTAGTCTTTCCTTTCAAACTAAGTATTTTTAATATAATCTTACATATATAATAATCAATAAATTATCATAACTATAAAGCTATATTCAGTTGGATTTTATTCTTCTTTTTTATAAAACCTTAAAGACCCTAGAGTAATATATATATAGCTATAATATAGCTATAACTATATATATTACTATAAGTCTTATAAATTAATTAATATAGCTGTAGCTATTATTTTTGTGATTTTCGGGGGTTTATTTAAGAGATCCGTAAGATCTATAGTATCTATAGTATCTATAGGATCTATAGCCTTTATAGCCCATATAGCTATAGTATATATAACTAGCCCTCTTGTTACTTTCGTTGATTTTCGACGCTTTTACTATATATATAGCTGTAGCTATAGCCTATAAAGCCGTAGCATCCATATAGCTATAGCCTCCGCATAATCTATAATATCTATAGGATCTATAGTATCTATAAGGCTGTAGTAATTAAATAAATAGTTATATTTAAATATAGTTAACAGTATTAGTCTGCAAATAGATTAGTTAGTCTATTAGCCTAGCAGTAGGTCTATTTAAACAGTATAGAAATATTCACCTATTATAACCTAAAAAGAAGCAATAGATATAAATCCTAGACAGAATCTCTATTAAAATAGGGTGAGACTCTAGATAGACCTCTATTAAAATAGAGTGAGATCCTGGATAGACTTCTATTAAAATAGAGTGAGAATAACAACAACAAAAATAAACAAAAGAACCCTACAAAAAAGTAGCTATAATAGCTATATAGCTGTAGCTATATAGCTATACTAAAAGAAATTAAAACGAAGGGAAAAACTAGCCTATATTACTGCTGTAACTAGCTTACTACACTACGGTTAAATACGTAGCTACATAAGGCTGTAGCTCTACATACAGCCAGTAGCTACGTAGCCTCTCCATACAGCCTAGTTAGCCTCATAGCCACCTATAGCCTCATAGCCCCCAGGCCTATCATAATACCAGCAGAAAGTAGTAATACAAATAAGATATAATTAGGAATTAATAGTTTTATAAACTTTAAAACATCTTATAAGTTAAATAATAAACTAAAGTCTGATATAAATAGTATTGAGGTTTAGAGAAGTCTCTATTATTATAAACATCAAGATCCTAATACTAAGTAATTAGATATAAAAACTTACAAAGAAGCTATTAGAGCTTACAGAAATAATATTTATAAAATTTAACATTTTAAGAAAGAAAGATCTATTTAATTAAGAAATATACAAATCTTAAGAAATATTTTTTATACTTCAGAAATAAAGTTACTGTTATCTATTAGTTTTAAAAAAGGATTCTGATATTAATAAATTTAGTTAACCTAATATTAATCCTGATTTCAATCCAAATAATTCTATTTCTTCTGGTATAAATCTAAATACTGAAAACAATAATAACTCTTTAATAAATCCAAATACTTAAGCTTAGAAAATAACAGAAATAAATTCAGAAGTATATCTATAAAGTATAAATAATGGTTTATATGAAAAAGAAAATATCAGATATAAATACAGAGAATAATAATAATATTCAGGGAAAATCCAGCCTATATATCAATTTACCTACTTGAATAGATAAAGGTAAAAGGAATCATAAAAACTATAAAGAGAGTATCCTCTTTACTATTTCAAACTATTTAAGTTGAAATAGTTATATAGAATTATATAGAAATACTAGTAAAAGTAATAAAGCTTCTCATATTTTATCAGTAAGTAAGGTTAAAGAATATACTTCTTTTATTTAAGTATTCAAATTACCTAAATATAGAAATTCAGATCTAGCTATAATAAAAGAAATAGAATAAATAAGAGCTATAAACAGTTCGAAGATTATACCTTTATATACTATTAATATTAAATATCTTAATATACTAGATAGTAGATAGATTTATAACCTAAGAATAAAATATAATATAGAAGAAACTATATACAAAGTCAGATAGGTAGCTTAAGGCTATAATTAATATTTAGATATTAATTATTTAGAAACCTTTAGTATTACCTATAGACCTGAAAGTTAAAGATATATCATCATTATATACATTCATTTGGGTTAAATCTTAATTTAATATAACGTATATATAGTGTTTATATATGCTGATATTAATAAACCTATATATATTTATCTACTAACTGGTTTATTTGAAATATAATAAATAACTCTCTGGAATATATTGCAAAAGTACATATAAATATATGTAAAGATAATAAAACCTATACCTTTATATTTCTGTTAAATAAGGCTTTACATAGTTTAAAATGAAGTCTAAGACTTTAGTATAATTATTTGAAAGATATTCTTTACCTCATAGGATTTATTATTTCTCCTTATAATAAAGCTGGTTTTATACTAAATAATAATATGTATATAGCTATTTTAGCTTACTATATAGACAATATATTACTGGTAGTAAATAACCAGAAAATAGCTAGTTATATTAATAACTCTTTAAAAAGAAAAATAAAAATACAGAGTTTAGGAGAACCTTCCACCTTCCATAATTATAAGTTATCTATAAATTGAAAGGACAGAAAAGTAACTATTAACTAAAATAAATATACTGAAACAATAGTTTAGAAATATAATAAGGAAACTATTTATAAGTTTAAAACTCCTATAGATACTAATCTTAAATTACTTCCTAATAGAGGAAAAGCTTCTAAAACTGAAATTTTAAATCTTCAAAAAGAAATAGAAACTTTACGATACTTAGCTTTAAAAACTAAGCCTAGTATTATTCTTATAGGAATAATATATTCAAGATTTACCTATAATCTAAATAGAGAATATTTTATAGCTCTTAATTATATATAAGGTTAATATAGTTAATAAGCAAGCTGGATAGACAAGCAAGCTGGACACCCAACCGTAACTATATTATATTTCCGACTAATATATAATACCTATGAAATTAATTGAATTCAAACTAGTTAAGATTTTCTTCTTTAGATATTTCTTCAGTAAATTAATATATTTATATATTATAACTAGTATTCCTATAGACGCTATATTACTATTAGCTTATCTCTATCCTCAGCTGGCAACTATTACTTCAGCGTATTTCCTCCTTAATTTAGATTATAACTTCTCTCTGTAATTGAAGGTCCTCTGTCTTAACTATAGTGAGACTTCCTCCTTATCTAAGATATATTTTTTTAGCTTTCTAATATCTACTAAGTAGATTATTTTCCTCTTAAAGGATCTAGACTTTAGATTTTAATAAAGTAATTTAGTATATAAATCTGTATGCTCCTTTTAATAGATACTCTACAGCTTTAATAATTAAAATTAGTAAGCTATTTTAATAGTAGGAGATTCTCCTCTTAATAAGTTCAGACTAAGAAGATATTTCTATTGGGTTATTTAGCATCTGAGAAGTCTATATAGAGGGTATTATTAGGAGGGATTCTAGAGGTATTAGAATATATAACTTAATATTAAGCTTTAATAGTATACTTTCTATACTAAGAGGGATAAACCCAGCCCCTCTGAAACCTTTCTAGATATTTTTAATTATAAGAATTTATATAAAAGCCTTATAAAATATAGAGAAGAAGTTTTCCTTCGTAATATAGATATTACTCTAATATATCTTATCCTCAATTTATCGACTATATACCTTCTTCAGTAACCTAAAACACCTAATATCTAAAAGCTAAAGTAAATAAGAGGAGTAAGCTAGTATATAAAATATAATAATATT